>CAUYSK010071957.1:0-62830 GCA_963575035.1 Avahi laniger | reverse complement strand
GTCACCAACCAGAACGTGAAATAGCAGAAGAGATGGGGCTTCCTTCGTGGAGCTTGGGGCAAATTATTTAATTTCTCTTGTTGCCTTAGTTATATCATGAGGGCAATGGGTGCCTTAATTTCCCTACAGCACTAGCATGTTATAGTCTGTCTGCTAAAGCCCAGTAACTTGGAAGAACAGAATACCCTGTTCTTTTTCTTCTAGCATGTACACCCAGCTTCCATCACTGGAAGGGCACAGAACAGTCTCCTTTTACTCATTATTTTCCGTGAACAAAGGGAAGTCTCTTGAAGGCTGCCTGCATCTAAACTAGACAAACAATTTGAAATAACTCCAAAAGGAATTCGAATAACCTAAATCCAGACTTCCATGTGAGAGCTGTCAGGAAGGATATCTAAAAAGATGGGGAATCTTTGATGGGAAAGATGTAAGATGGAGAAATGAGAAGTCTTGGGAAATCTCCAAGAATGTGGTTAGGTGAATGTCGGCCCATTGACCTTGGTCTGGGAGGTGAGACACAGAGGAAGTTGAATCGTTTACTTTAAATGAATAGAGATGTGCTTTTTTTTTTTTTAAATTATAATATCTAGGGGATAGCATGTTTTTAATTCTTCATTATCCCAAATGTAACTAACCCACACCATTAAATAATGTATTAAGACACAGGATTGGGCAAAATTCATGTCCCTTGTGTGGTTAACAGGGGAAAGGACTGCATCTTCCTAGGCTACAAGTTCATCCTTGGTTCTGATGGCAAAACCAAATTCTGTGGTAGGTGGACTGGTTTTGCCCCAGGGTTGCAAGTCAGTGATGACGCGGGAAGGTCCCTGGCTTCCCAGACTTGATGGTCGGGAAGAGGCGTGTTGAGTCATCCTTAGGCAGGGAGATTTCAACACAGGCCATGAATAAAGAGCGTTTATTCCATCAAATGTTTACTCCCAGCCTGAGTACCTTTGAGGCAATTACCTTCCCTCACTCCTTCCTTCTGAGTGTTGGCCCCTATATATTATTTCAGGAGGTAAGCTGCTCATACATTGACATTTTGTAACGATTTCAAATACTATGTCAAAAACTCAAAAGGCCCACGAAATTTAATGCAATTCACTAGTGAATACTTTTACAAGCAAATTTGTCTTTTATTTTAATAAATCCTTGAATTTACCTATCAGGATAGTTTGAAACTGAGTAAAAATGCCATTTCTTTATGCAGCAATCCTGCAAAACCAGTCATGGCTCCATCCCACTTCTAGATTTACAGCTTTGGAAAACGTTTGCAACATAAAATGAGAGTCTGAGGAACATTCGGGGAGAGTACATCACTATCTAGAGGTAGTGGGAACAAAACTGCTCTCTTTCTAAGGGCCTAGGCTGAGCCATTGTGCAGACACCTGGCAGGGTGCAGAGAAGGTCTTCACCCACCCCTGGCCCACATCTGTCCAGCTGCAAGTTGGCTGCTATGCCAGTAATTGGGAAAGGCTTCGCTGTGATGACACGGTCATTTCTAGTCTTACACAGAAAGTGACGTTGTTCTATTGTTTTAAAACTGCCAGTGTCTACTTACACCCAGATCTGAAGGCCATTTGGGGACCCCATCAAACATTAAGAGGACAGAGTTGTGGTATGGAGGAGGAGAAAGACTGGATTATCTGCTTGGCTCTTGTCTGTCTTCATAGCTAAGATTCCTTCTTGATAAATCGAAACATTTTGCACAACAGAAATGTAGTAACACAATTCCCCCAGTTGTTTCAGGTGATGCATTGGTCTCTTTAAGTATTATATACACACACTTTCCCTTAGTCTCTCTCTTCCTCCCCCCCCCAATTATTAATAGTAATCATTCTTTATACCTTCCTCCAAGCCTTGAGGCTTTGAAGCTTAGAAAGTGTCACCATGTGTGACTGGGCTGTCAGCAAGGCCTTTGCAGCCTCCAGGGTGGTCTCCTCCCAGCCTGGGAAAGCACCAGTGCCGTGTCATTTGGAAGGAAGCCCCTTGTAGGAGCCCCTCATCCTAGGGCGGAAGGCAAATTGGGGTGTTAGGTCACTGATTGTTTTAAATTTAAAGTTTGCTCTGAATATATTTACTTGTAGTCTGTGATTTTTAGTAAGTTTTGTTTTTAGATTTTGGGGGAAGGGAGACTTAAAAATAATCACCCAAAGCAAATAGGATTTTCATAGCATTTTATCTTTAAAGCATAATAGGAAGGAGATAAAAAGAAAAAAATCTTAGAATACTTCTAATGCTCACAGGGTGATTGAGAAAAAAAATAAAAACTTAAGATATAATAAGTACAGGCCTGACCCTACCTAAGTCATGGAAGGTGGATGGAAGTAATTATCTTTTTAATACGTTGTTTTAGTATGTTGATGTTGTTCCATGCAAACATTTTCCCAACTGTTTGGAGGATTTGGGTCATTGTAGAGGCAGAGGGGTCATGATGAGAAACATAAAAGATTCATAGACAGAGAGCATCCTACATGGTCCACTGTGTCCCCTTCCAGGCATTTGAAGTGCTAGCAATTTTTTTTTTCTTTTTCCTGTCTTTTCGTCATTACAGACGTGTCTAACACTGCATGCAGTTGCTTGGGTTTCTGCCTTTGGGAGAGCCAGATTCTCTCTTGGGAGTGATTAAAGGCTCAGAGAAGCTGGATGTGTGGCGTGGCTTCCTGAATGGGGGTGGAGGGGAGAGTGTGGCGGCCCTGCTAATGCCACAGCCGATGGCCTCACCACCTCCCCGTCACTCGCAGTGGGTGGTGATGAGGCCAAACGAGAGTATTACCAGCGTGGGCTACTGTTCCCAAAGGGCGGCAACCAGGTACGTATCTCTTTCAGATATGTTTACGACGTACACCTGAGCACCCACTTGGCAGACACAGCTGTTTCACTTCAGGATTGAAAGGTTTCCTATCAGGAAAGAGGAAATAATAGAATAATAGGAGGCTTTCTCAAGAAAAGGAAATACTATTTACCGGTAATACAGAGTTGTTAACTATTTAGGTTGCATGCAGTTATTGGATGATATGAACCTTTTTTTAACCAAAACACTACCCTAACATTTTCACTTTGACTGTTAAATCAGTAAAAGTGTTGAGAACATAAAACTATGTTGCAGTTGTGTTTTACTTCTGAATCTCAATAAAGAGCTGCAGCTGGTGAAAATGCAGGGGGACAGCTTTAAATAAGAGTGGAAAAGGGGTCACACTAATAGGGACAATCTAAAAATATCTCATCTCGTAATCCCCAAATAGTGAAAATTAGGAGGGAGAATGATTGATATGGAAGATGGTCTTGTTCACCAAATCTTGAAATATTAGGACAAATATTATTAGGACAATCTTTGTTTAAAACAAGTAAGTTACATTGGAAGAGTCATTATTTACATGGAGGCCCAAATACTGATGAAATTTATTATGGAAAAGACAGAAGAGTAAGACAGATCCATAGGCAACTTCTAGTAGAAGTAAATATACACTGACTTTTTTAGTTTCGTGGAGAGGGATGGTCATATCCTCCCATGCTAGAAGAATATTCCATGTATCTGTTTCATTTTTTTATAGGGAGCATAATACAGATGATCATGAATGTAGATGAGAGATGGAAATCCTATATCTCTCACAATCCAGGCTACATGTTGCTTGTGTTACTTAAAAAACTCCAAATAGTAGTAATAGAACTATATTCCAGGACGTTTGAAAAGCTCTGGAACGAGTATGAGCCATGATACCAGACTCTCACACCAACACTGTCGGTTTGGTGCATTCCTTAGATTCAAGATGGTTTTTCATTTTCATTTTTTACAATCCTTTTATAAACAACTTTCCTCAGTGCTGCATAGCAAGCACTTAGAAGGACTCTGCAGCATTCCTTGGAGGCACTGGGCTGGGTGATGGCGGAGGGACTTCCCACTCAGTGACTCATCTTCATGTGCTCCGGGCAGAGCCTTTGCCTGGCGGGGCTGACGGATCGCGGCTCAGAGTGAGCCTGTATAGGTCCCGGGTGGTAGAACTGAATGGTCCTCTCTCTATAGAATGAGGTCACTCCGGGAGGTTTGGGAGATGCACACCCCGTGTATGAACCTTGTGTTTTCCTGTGCGTAGAAGGCAGTGTGTTGTTCTGGACAAAGGAGAGCCAGATGTTCTAGGGGCTGTTGACTCTCGTCTATAATGCCATCGCCTTTGGGGTTGGGGTAGGTAGGCTCTGAGCATGCCGTTAGCTACCTGGAGCTGTTCGTAAGAGAGGGGACTTTCTTTGCTCTCTAGTGGGTCTTGTGTGTTGGTGCACCAGTGACCTCAGGACCCCAGATTCTTTAGGTGTAGTGGGACCAGGAGATTCTGGTTGGGGTTACAGTGGCCCCCAAACCAGCTGGCAACAGCGAAGCATTGGTATTCCTCCAATTTTGAAAGATGTTAATCTTTTGGTAGATGTGGCACCACAGTGTTACCGGAAGATTATGGGGTTGAGTCCTGCTTCTGCCACTCATCAGCAGTGACAGAAGGTATAATTATCCCCAATTTACAGATGAAGAAATTGAGGCTTAGGGAGATTAAGTAATTTGCCTGAGGTTGCACAGTTAAAACACTCAGGACTGTAACTCATCCTGTCTGGTCCCCAGAGAACACTCTTAAATCTGCTGTATGTCTCATCTTTTTTTGGTGGAACAGACATTTTTTAATCTCTCTGATCCCATGGTAGGATATGTGGGATAACACAGTGTTCTCTTTATGTGTGTATGGAACTATGGATAAGAACTATGGATAAGATGTGAACTTCAAAGCACAACAGATTGACTAGGTTTAAGTCATGGCCTGGCCACATCTGAGATGTAAGACGGGGCAACTTAACTTCCCTGTGACTCAGTTTCCCCATCAATAAGACAGGGACAACAGGAGTATCTACTTTGTAGCTGTCAGAGTGTCGAATGAATTACTACGACATAGAATGCATTAAAGCAGAGTCTAGCATATGATAAACATTCAGTAAACATGAGCCATTATTATTTTGGCCATAATTTGCTGTCATTTCTTCAGGCAAGAAAGTAGTTGGACATTCTGTGGTTGGCAGGAAGCACAGCTCTGCCCGCTTTGGAGGTGCTTTGCTGGAGGGTTATGTGCTTTGGCGGCCACTGTCTGGGTAGACAGTGCTGTAAGCACCATGTCACACAGGTGCCCTTAAGCTACCAAGAACAGAAACACCTGGGTGATCCACCAGCCTTCAGCCAGCACTGTATGCGGACATTCGCAAGATGGGCATTCTATATTATTATGATGCAAAAAAAAAACGAGAATTTAAGCTGATACCGATTTTGTTGAAAAAATACTTTCATGGTAATTTATAAGATCCAGGCAGATTCAATTCAAATATTTTTAGAGTCACTACCAGTACAGTAGCACAAATGCTGGGGGATTCATACAACTAATTGTCTATTCCTGGGGGAACTTCAATGTTGTTGGAAACACACACAGTTTGCTGCAAAAGGCTTTAATAGATGAGTTTGAACTGGCAATGAGAATTCGTGTTTTGGGTTGATGCAAAGAGAGTGTGGACAGCATCTAGGACAAGGAAGGGAGCCTGGGGGAAGAGCATGACATAGTTGGATCAGAGAAAGTGTTGCTTAGAGTTGATAATTACAGATGGGAAATGATGGGAGACACAGAAAAGTGAGGCTGGGTTACAGTCCTGCTGTCTAGTTTGGATCTAATCTGATGGGCAAAGAAATACCATGTAACTCGCTTTCTGGGAGATACCTTGATAAATTTGCCCAAACTACATTTATCTCTCTAGGGGCACAGCAAACTTTAAAATGTCAACTACATTCTGTAGAAAATGTATGTGACAAAGACATGTAAGTTGAAAAAAAAAAAAAAAACTTTTGCCTTTCAATGAGAATTGAAGAAGAGATCCTATTACTCAGATTAATGGAAAAAGCATTTATGAAGCTAGTTATTCACAACTCCAACAAATATAACTCGCCATTGAATCCTGGCTTTTCAGCATCTCAACCAAGGACATAATTCGACTTGAGGTTTTACAGATACGTGTTAGAAGGTGAACACTGTGCATTATTTTTTAGCCTCAAAATTCCCTTAAAGGAGTTGAAGCTTCCCAAATGCCACAGCTGATGCAGATCTGGAGAAGCATAGCTCTTGCTTGGTGTTGAGGATTCTTCTCTTTGACCTTTCTTGGTAATTACTGTTAATATCTTGGAATATAGCTTATTAAGTATGATTGGTAGAATAATAATTGTATTCATTAGCTCAGGCTGCTATAACAAAATACCATAGACTGGGTGGCTTAAAGTAGTGGTCCCCACCCTTTTTGACACCGGGGACTGGTTTCATGGAAGACAATTTTTCCATGGACTTGGCGGGGGCATGGTTTCGGGATGATTCAAGTTATTATGTTGATTACATTTGCAGCCGCTCCCCAGCACTAGCATCACTGCCTCAGCTCCACCTCAGATCATCAGGCATTTGATTTTCCTAAGAAGTATGCAACCTAGATCCCTCATATGCACAGTTTACAGTAGGGATCATACTCCTATGAGAATCTAATGCTGCAGCTGATCTGACAGGAGGCGGAGCTCAGGCGGTGACCCACAAGCGATGGGAAGTGGCTGTAAATACAGATGAAGCTTCTGCTTCCTCATCCACTGCTCACCTCCTGCTGTGTGGCCTGGTTCCTAGCAGGCCAGGGACCAGACTGGTCCACAGCCTGGAGATTGGGGACCACAGGCTTAAACGACAGAGATTTATTTTCTCATGGTTTGGGGGCTGGGAAGTCTAAGATCAAGATGCTGACCTATTTGGTTCTGGTGAGGGCTTGTAGATGGCTACCTTCTGGCCGTGTGCTCACCTGGCCTTTCCTTGGTGCAGGTACGTAGGGAGAAAGAGATCAATCTCTTAAAATGTATCCTCCTTCCATTCTGCCCTATCAAATCCTGCCCAGCTTTCAAAGCTTAACTTGAATATTCTATTCTCTGAGAAGACAGCCCTGAATTCCCCAACTCTAACCCCAAATGGCATCTCTCTCATCTGAATTAGCATAATAACAGCGGTGCATTTATCAGAAATTTAGTACTCTTTTTTTGTTTATTATTCTTTCTTTATCTTCATTAGCAGATTTAGAGTTACATGTTTTATTCATATTTCTATGTTCCATAGCCTTAAAGAGATATTGGAATGTTTTTGTTCAATAATTAAATGGAAAAGTTTAATTGAATAGCAGGTTAGGAATCTACTAAGCAAAGCATTAAAAAAGACTAGCAATTAGGATAGTGCATAAAGTTTCTGTAAATCTCATGGGTATAGTTTAGAAAGATCGTCAAAGTGGATAAAATCCTTCTCTGGGTGCTAGCATACTATATCATAAAGGGCTTGGATTTTTTGGCATTTTCTCAGTGTCTGAAGCACAGATTGGTTTGGCAGAACTTCTGTCCTCTCATACTAGAGTCAGAGATGTCTGCTACAGACGAAAGTCTTTGTACCATTCCAGGAAAATGATTTCTACCAGTCATTATTTTTTCAAAGAGAGATTAGGCCATACTGTTCTACCAAAATTACTACCCTAAAATTTATTCGATTATTACTCAATATATTTTACTCAATTTTTATTAAATGAAGGAATAGATGTCATAATTTTTTTTCCTTTCCAATTCTTTCCCACCATCAAGTGATTCTAGATTTTTTTTTCAGTAGAAGTGAAGAAATGCTTTCTTTAAAATCTTGTTTGCTAATATTTTGCTTTGTTTGATACTTATGGAAAATTTACTTTGTACTGGGCACTTTTTATAAATCACCTGATTTAAATCTTTAAAGATCCTACAAGACCCCCATTTTAAAGATGGGGAAACTGAGGCAAAATAACTTGTCCTGGTCACTCAACCATTAAGTGGTGGGGCCATTGCAAAGTGGATTTAGGTTCACCTGACTAGAAATCTTTGCTCTTTCCAGGCATCACACATTTACAGACTTAGTTTTATGGTAGGATTTGGCCGGACTTTAAATGTTAAGTATTAAGTATGTTTGAACTCCTTTCCCTCCCATTTGGAATTCAAAGCTCATTACTATATTGACAGGACATGACCTTGTAGGAAAGTGATTGAGCATTTCCAGTTTCTGTTGTTTATTTTGAACTTGGAGAAACAGCTGGAAGACAGTGGGTTCCATGACTATTACTGACTTAATGACTCACGTTTATGTCATGGTGTAGAGGTCCTCAAACACTCCCAAAGTAGTCAGTGATCATTGAATGAGACAGCTTTTCATGCAATGCGCACGCCATGGGAGTTGCGGGATTGTGATTGGCTGGGTTTGGACCCTGCAGGTCCCCGCAGAGGAAAGTTGGGGTTGGCCTTGCGCGAACCACTGAGCATGGCTTCCTCACAAGGAAAGGGAGTTTCATTGCAGAGGAAGGAGGGGTATGGAGGCATGTCAGGCCGTGAAAAACTACAGCCATTGTCCTGGACTTCGTGATAACTCAACGGAGATATGGGTGGGTAGTGGAGGGAGGGATCTGATGCTCAGGAGAAATGAGTGGCTGAAGATTCTGATTTCAGCTCTTAAAACATACAGATGGGACTTACAGCCATGGAGTTGGGGGAGGGCCCAGGGCAGGACCTTGAGGCACACAACAGGCTTTGAAAAAGGAGTCTACATGGAATAACTAGAGTAAGTGTGTGCAGAGGCAGAGTATGGGGCCTCTAACATCCAAAGAAGGAAGAGATGCCATCTGAGGGGGTGCTCAACCGTGCGGACAGGCCGTGTGGACATTGCAGAGTATTCATGGGCTTCATTTAGCAAGATAGGAGAACTCTGAGAAAGCTAAAAATGACAGGCCATGACCACTAGTTGGAAATGTGGGTTGAAGGCAAAGCCAAATCTAGAACAGAAGTCTCCTGGTTTGAGTAACGGGGACGCTGGTTCCATCAAGAGGGAGAGCGAATCGGGGAGTGTGGGGTGGGTTTGAAGAGAGAAGATGAATTCAGTTTTCATCAGCTCACAATTCACTTCCACGGTTTCATTAAAGCTGTCAGCTTGTGACTCTCAAATCTATCTTATGTAAACGGTTGCATGTAGAGGGAGGAGGTTCAAAGCAGACACTTGGTCAGTGGAAACACTGGAGGGGGTGTGGGGTGGTGTGTGAAGAGGGCTGAGATGCCGGAGAGGCACCCAGCGATAGAAGCTGGGGTCATGTGGTGAGCCACGTGGAGAGGGTTTGAAGGAAAGTCAGTTTCCATTGCTAGAGAAGGGTCAAGTGAGTTAACGACTGAGAAGCGTCTATCGATTTTGGCAAAGACTATTACAGAAGAGTGATGGGGCCAAAACTCAATTAACACAGGGATTTTAAGTGGAAGAGCAGGGAGGTGGAGCAAGTGAGTGCAGACTGCTGTTCCCTGAACTTGGCCATGAATAGAGGAGCAGTAGATAGAGGATATGGTCAAAGAAATGAGATTATGAGATTTTTATTTTTTGTGCTGCTTGTTTGCCGTTGGAAAGAGGCAATAGAGAGAGGGAGGCCGAAGAGACTGGAGAGAAGGAAATTTAAGGAGTGAAGTCCCAGGGGAGGTAGGAGGAGGATGGGAGGAGAGACAGTTGATCCATTTATTTAGGGGGGTTGCGGGTGAACCCAGGTGTGGATGCATCTGTTTCTAGACATGCATAGATGGCCGTAGTTAATGAGTATTTGAACTGGTGTACAGCGTCACATATAAGTTACACCAACTCTCCCTCCTTGATTTTCATCCCAAAATATCTACCATTGGGAAAAGTATTATTACTCCCATTTTACAATTCAGAAGCATTGGTAAAATCCAGAATTTTGTAAATAAAGTTTTATTGGAACCTAATCTATGGCTGTTTTTGAACTACAATAGCAAAACCTAAAACATTCACTGTGTGACCCTTTTCAGAAAAGTCTTCTGACCTGTACAGTTGATACAACCAAAGCCCAGAGGAAATGTTGACTCCAGAGAACCCACCCATCTCTGAGCCTGTGTTCTCTTCTGTGTTCCTTGACATTCTTTCGAGGCTACCAACTCTCTTAGAATTATCTGGGAACACCTCTCTTGAGTGCTTTCCATAGTTACACTTGCTAAGGACAGGGGAGCTACTCGTGACTCTTTCCCTGTGTCCTGGATGTACAGATTTAATCTGCTGTACTTGTGTTGTTTCTCTTCACTTTTTCTAAGAAGCCAGGACTCACTTCCTCTCTGAAACCATTACCCAAACCCCCACATATTCCTTAGTTCAAGCAAAAGACACAAAGTGGTTCTGTTTCTTTGCTTTGCATTTCCTCAGCACTTGAGTGTATTGCTAACAATCCCACACACACTTTCTAGCATAGTCTGCCTCCCGTGAGAGTCCCCTCACTGTGACAGGGCTGTCTCCACATCTAACAGAAGGCCTCCTGGAAGACAGGGACCACAGTGACCCTGCCATCAGTATCTTACATTCCACTGTTTCTGAACTTGCTATTGGCACTGATCGAATGAATTTTGATTAAGTCGAAAACACTTAAGTGCTTCAAAATTGCTCACTTATGCATAAAACGGTGTGCTAATCACCAGCCTTTCTCAACCATTCTTGAGACCTGATCCCCTCTTGAATCTTTTGAAATCCACTTTGAATTGAATTTCACCAAATTTAAAGCAATTTCAGGGACATCTTTTCTCTTTATTTCACACCTCTCACAGTTTTTGAAAGAAAATACAAATCTATTCCAATCTATTTCTTTGCCTAGCTTTCAAATGCTTCTGAAAGTTTTAAGAGTTTAATAGTTGCAATTTGGTTCTACAACTTGATTGGTGAGATTATCATTGTGTTTAGTTATATGTATTGTCTAGCAACTTGCTGCTCATAGCGTAATCTGCCTACTGGAAGTTTAATATATGCATCACTTGGGTGCTCATTAGAAATGTAAAGTCTTGGATCCCACCCCAGATGCACTTAATAATTTCAACAAGGTCTTTGGTGTTGCATGTATGTGTGAACATTTGAGAAGCACTGTTCTGGTCTTGCATTCCAGAAAAACACACAAAAAATAGGTCCCTACCTCACTTTTATATGTTTTCTATATTATCAGGATGTGGTTTTATATTTTAGGGTGAATGTTTTCTGTATCAGAAAATATTGCTGTTTTTCTTTGTTATTATTGGAGATAATCACAAATAAGAGACAAAGAGAGTATGCCTTTATTCTTTTTGCTACCTGGAATGCATTTAATTTTTCCCTTCATGTAGAAATAAAGTCTAAAACTTCTGTCTTTGACAAGCATCTTGGATAATCTGAAATGCACAACCTCAAGCCTCACCAACAGCAGTAGGCTTAATGCTTTGTATTTTTTGGTGTGTGTGTCCATATTTTATTATTCTCCTTTAATTACTTTGGAAATTGCTTGTACTCATAACTGTGGATTCTTTAGGGGAAGAAGTTGGTATTTCCCATTTTTTTAAGTCCTTGGAAGAAACTGGGAGATTAATTATACAAGTACATGTAGGAATAAAACTGCATTTCTTTAAAAATACCTAATTCATACATAGCATTATTCATGTTATCCTTCTTGCCAATTAATCCAAGCAAGCAGAGGAAAAAAATTACTGGATTTATTTATTTTTGGGCAGCTCATGCTCATGTACAGAATTCAAAAGATTCATGGAAACGTGAATTTCCTTCCTGTCTCCACCTTCTAGCCAAACAGTCCCCTTCTCATTGCTCTTACCTGCTTTCCATGGGCACTTTCAGACATTGTATATGTAATAGGTTCTATGTAGTCATGGCTAAGAAGGTGGGCTCTGGGGCCAGACAGAATTTGAACCCTTGCTACTAGCTTTGACCTTGGGCATGATACTAAACCTCACTGTGCCTCAATTTTCTCATCTGCAAAATGCAAATATTAGAATTGCTAAGAGGAACAAATGAGATAATTCATGCATAGTGCTAAGAACAATTTTGTTGATAGAATACAGTCAACAAATAGTAACTACTAATATTGTATGTGAGCCTTTCTTTATGTCTTCATCTTTTCTATATGTAAATAGTCACATACATATATTTAAATACCTTTTTTTTTTAAACTCATAACCATGTGAGATTTTCACTTAACACTGTGGAGATTAGTTCATTTCATTATATACAGAGCTGCCTCATTCTTTTTGCCGGCTCCGCTCTATCCTGTTCTATGGATATAGTTTATTTATCCAGGCCCCTGGTGATGAGCATTTAAGTTGTTTCCATTCTTATGATATTATAAAAAGCCTTGGTGAAATGGAATGTGTACACGTGGTAGTGTGTCTGTAGGGTAAGTTTCTAGAAATGGAATCTGGAAACGGTCAAAGCGTAGGTTTTAGTTTTGATAGTTATGGATGAATTGCTCTTCACTGAATGCTATACTCCTACCAGCAAAGTATAAGAGTACCTGTTTTTGACAGGCAGAGTTTAATTTTTTAAAATTAAAATGCAATTTTGTTCAGGAACAGTACGTATTTGAAAATTTGATTAAGGTTGCTAGATTCTTTGGAACAGGTGGGGGGGTAGGAAGATAACACTTAAAGTAACACTTTATTCTTAAGTATTGGAAGAAGCAACAAAGTGTCTAGTGAGCTGTTTTTAAAGAGGAACTGGATAATATGTAACACATTGTCTCTATCTTCACTAACTCCCAAAGTATCTTTGAGATATTGAAACAAAATAAAGAGTTTGGAAAGAAACGAGCAACAATGTATTTCCTTTTAGTTTGCAACAGAGCCTGGTCTCTTAGATGCTTCTTGGAGTGTCTTAACTTAGCAGTGCTGTCACCTGGGACCCGTTTCTAAGATTGGCACAACATAGAGAGGCTCTTTCTTTTACTCAAATGTCTAATTATACAAATTCTTGCTGCCAAGAGCTGACCATACATCTTTCATTTAGGATGTAGACGGAAGTTTCTTCTAAATACTTTCAAATATTAATACAATCTCCTAAGTAAATCAAATCTAAAGCTTATAATCAGCATCTAATATCCTGTACCATATGACTTGTGCTTAGTAATTTTTGAGCAGTCCAAAATATTCACAATCTCCTTATCTGTCTTACATTTTGTAAATAATTTGGCCCCATTGAATTTTGCAGAGTTCATAATATATGGCTGTCCTGAAACGTAACTCTAGCTTGTGTTGAGAATTAGGATTAGCACTGAGATATACATTTTTAATTCATTTGGCAGATGATCACTTGGCTCATTTTGAATATTCAGATGAGCTGAGGACTTGAAAGAGGAGAAATAAAGATAACATTCCAAGAGACAGATAAACACATGGCTATTTTAGTCACTGGCATCAGTCAGGTAATACTTGTTGGATATCAGGTGTGCTAACCACGGCACCTGGTCAAGGTGAGACTCTGTGTGTTGTCAGCTGACCTCTCTAGTCTGGTAGGAATGCCCTAGCTGCTTCAGGACCCCAAGAGTTGACCTTCAGGGTGGCCTTTGTTGTGGTGTTTAGCCACTGTGGGTTTGCAAAGTCTACTGTGGGATTAGTTCTTCACCCAGGTGGGCTTCTTAATTAGGGGACCACTAGACAGGTAGGGTTCACAGATGCTCAGTGGTAAGCTGAATCACTCAGCCATTTGGTGCTCACCATTGTTTCAAGGGCCGAAGGAGATAACACATGTATTCTCCATGGAGCTGAGCACCAGTGTTTATCAACATGATTGTCATTCTTTCTTCTAAGCAACTTGACCAGATCTTGGCACTGATAAAATGTCTTTTATCCCCCTTTTTAGAATCTGAGTCAACACAATAGATGTTGTTAGGCTTCGCAATCGGTACCATTTTTGTAGCTCTTTCTATGTGGAAGGTCTTTTTGTCAATCAATTGTTAATTGTCACAAACACCAGTGAGATAGATATTTATGTACCCCTTTTATAGATGAAGAAATCGAGTCTTAGAGAGTTTAAGTAACACGTGCTAAATAGAAAGGAGGCATAACTGAGATTCACACCCAGGGCTTTCTCACTCTGAAGGTGGCACTTCCTTGTCCACTGTGCTATTCCACCAGCTAAAAATAAAAGTGCATATAACCATCGCGTCTGTTTGACACAATTGTTTCTTCTACATAAGGACTCACTATTACTGCCATTTCAACTACCCTTAATGAAATTATGATCAATTTTTAATGTTGCAACTGATTTTCAATATCTCTTCAAGTTATCTTTATTACTTCTCTGAAAACTGAGGATTCATTCATTGACAAGTTGTCAGAATTGCCCTTAGCTAATGGCAGAGATCAGCAATGCCTCATGGGATCTTTCGTCAGCTGCTGCTGATGGCTGGAGCTTTGGAACTCTCTCTCTCTCTCTCTTTTTTTCTCTCTCTCTGTCTTTCTCTCTCTCGTTCTCAGCAAGGTCATTGTCTAATTCTCTTAGGATCTCGATGCACACCAGGCAGCGTTCTTATTTTACACGTACTTGTCTTCCTAGTATTTTCCTCTTGTCTTTCTGCTGAGTAATATTGATTTTTCTCTTCATTAATTCTTCCCATCATCACCAATTTTCTTCACTTTTTTTTGTTCAACGTCTCTTTTAAAATGTTCAATAGACTTAATTTAGATTTGTTGATTTTTTTCACTCTTAATTTATTTCTTGTTATTTTTCTTTTAATTATAAGGCTTGTTGCATTTTTTATAATGTGCTTCCTCCTGTTTTCCATGGTTGTATTGTTCCTTCTCTGGTGGGATTCTTTTTGCCATTTTCCTATCTTTTTTTTTTTTTTTTAATCCCCAGGTCTGTTCCAGGCTGTGCAGGACTGGGGCATTAGGGACAGAGTCCAGACCAGCACTGCCATGGGGAACCAGCAGGCACTGTCAGGGACTGGGATCCTCATTGTCACTCAGGTTGCTGCCATGTCATTCTCTTTCTACCTGTCCGAGCCCCAGCTGTCAGCACCAAGAAAAGCTTTGCCCCTGTGCCTGTGCGTCGGGCAGGAAAGGGAAAGCAGTCCCCAGAGCATTAGGGACCCGTGACTGTCCTCTGTGGCCCCTAGTCTTTCATCATGGAGTTACAGCTTCCATTCATTCATTGTTAGGCCTGCTGGGCTTTGAACTAGGCATCTAACCACCGCTGTCTCAAACCTCACGCCCACCCTTCAAGGTTAATTATTATCTATGTTTGACAGCGGATGAAAATGATTCTCTGGGAGATTAAGAATCTTGCCAAGGAGCACACAGCTTGTAAGTGGCTGTCCTGGGATTCCACCTCCTGTCTGTATGACTCCAAAATCTATATAGTTTCCACCATAGCATCTTTTGTGCTATAAGAAATTTGGTACTTGATTTTTTTTTAACCCCTTTTGTTATCCTTGGTTGGGTTATATCCTTCCTATCCTACTTGGAGAGTGTCTTAGATATTCCCTACTGTTGTATCTTTATCCTGTTGTGTCATGCTTCCTGCTCTTATTCATTTTTCCCTATTTGATTTGTTAATAATCCCAGAACATTGTTTCCTTTGTTCATTGTTTTAGAATCAAATAACTGGTGAATCCTGTTTCCCAGCTTCCTGCCACAGTGAGACCAAGCATGAATTAATGATAATGTTTTGCTCTGACAGTTTAATAATCTCAGAATCAAGGTTATTGATTATTTTCCTTTTATTCAACTTTGCTGCTTACAGAACTTTTACGTGAATCCTTTAGTTTTTATTGCAACTGGATTTTTACTCTTAAACCTGTGTTTTGCCCAAATAGAACAAGCATTATGCTGAAATTGATGCAGGGATATTATTAATACCTGGCTGGCTGCATGTTGGGATAAGACTTTGATACATTTAGGATATGCCTCAATTCCATGAGATAATTATACTGATTTTTAATTTGCAACACAAAATCTTCTTAGGTCAGTTGCCCAAGATAATTTTAAGTTCTATAATCCTAGTATAGAATAAGTTTTGGCTTGATGAATATCAACATTTTCTTTCTCACTTTTTTTTTTTTGGTATGGGAAGGTGTCTTTTACATTTATGTTTTCTGATTAGGAAGTTAATATATACTAATTGTAAAAAATTTAGAAAATGCAGAAAGATATAAAAAATAATAGCCACCCATAATCCTACCTTTTTTAGTGGGATTATAGTGATAAGCACTATTAACCATTTTAGTATGTTCAATATTTTCTTTCAGTCTTTGGGGGGGTGTGTGCACATTTTTTTTTATCTACCTGACATCTCAACACATTTAACATATAATAAATTCTTCATTATTAAAAACTCTTCATAAACATAACTTTAATGGTAATATTTCAATAATATGTATATGCCATAACTTACTAACTATTCCCCAGGCTTAGGCATTTAAATTGTTTCCAATTTTATGAGTAATGCCCCACGTACCATCTTAGTGCATATATATCTTTGTCCACATTGATGATGGTTTCATTGCGAGATCTAAAAGTAAGACCACTTTAAAGATATTTGATACTTGTCAAATTATTGCCAAATTATTTATCAGAGTGACTGGGCCAATTTCCATTCCAACCAGCAGTAGTTGGAAGCCGGAATTCTCCAATAGGCATTGTGCGTTAGCATGGCTAATCTGATCAGTGAATATTAATGATGTTGTTTTAATTTGCAATTCTTTGATTACCAGTGAAGTTAAACATTTTATATCTACATATTGACTTCTTTACTACTTAAAAAACTGCCTACTTTGTATCTGTTGAAGTTTAGTATGTTTCTTAAAGTTTGTAAGAGATTTTTATAGTTTAAGGATGTTAATACCTTCTCTAATATATTTGTTGAAAATATTTTCCTGATTTGTTGCTGTTGGCTTTTTTTCATGATTTTTTGAAGTTTAATTTACTAATTTTTATTTAATATTTTAATTTACTACATAATTTATAGTTTATATATACTATATAATATATAAGATACCATATAACATATAATTTACTTATAAAAATAAATTTACTAATTTTTAAGTAGTCAAGTATATCTTATTTGTGTGTGTGAGTCCTGCCATAATTTTAGAAAATCTCCTATATAGAAAGAAGGTAAATATTTAACTATATTTTCTTCTAGCTCCTCTAATGGGATTTTTAAACTTGGATTTTATTTTGATTTCCTTGGAATTTATTTTGAAGTATATTTTGAGGTTAAAAAAAATCTAACTTTATTTTCCCTCCCATGGATAATCTGTTGACCCAGCAGTTTTTTGTTGAATAAGGCTTTGTGTGCCCACAGACTTCTATCATCTTGTCGTCATGTATTGATGTCTTATATATCTTAGGATCTGTTTCTATGCCATTTTATTTTATTGGTCTATTTCTTATTTACCCTAGAATTTTACTCTTCCTTATTATAGGTTTATAATATGTTTTACTTTATAGGTTTATAATATATTTTACTTATTTGAGAGATTGTATTTCTCTTTTTTACAATTAGTTCCCAGAACTTAGTCATTTTGATCTTTTATTTTACTTTATATGAATCATTTTGCCAAATTTTTTATTACCTATGTCCCCTGACCTCCCCTTCTTGCCTAAAGCAAAAACAAACAAAACAAAAACTACAAGGAAACACAATCAACTCTGGGATTACTCTTGGAATTGTGTAAAACCAATAAAATGATTGAGGCAGACTAGAACTCTCTTTTAGTACCTATCTAGCAAGGCACTTGCCTTTTGAACAGAAGCTTCTTAGTTTTCTGTATTTAGCTCAACTAATCATTTTGTCTGGTCTGAGAAGACCATCAAGCATTGCTGTCTGAGCGTGAAAGATGTTTTTAGGCAGGGCTGGGCAGACTCCAGGAATGGCCCTCAAGCTAAGGGTGTTTACACTTTTAAAGGATTGTAGAATAACCAAAGAAGAATATGCAACAGAAACCTTATACGGCTCATAGAGCCTAAAATACTTAACTATCTGGCCCTTTACAGAAAAAAGTTTGCTAATAGCACTGTGCAGCAAAGCCCTGCCAGCAAGCAGAAGGCATTTGGAATTCACTTGTTAATAATGAATCATCACTTTGCTTGCATTCACTTTCTACCTCTTAAGCACATTCTCTAAGAAGGTGTTTGTTTGTTTGTTTGTTTGTTTTTAAAATGTGTTTAAAGGATGGGCAAGGTGGCTCACACCTGTAATCCCAGCACTTTGGAAGGCTGAGGCAGGAGGATCACTTGAGCCCAGGCATTCAAGACCAGCCTGAGGAACATAGCAAGATCCCATCTCTACAAAAAATAGAATAATTATTTGGGCATGGTGGTGATGGCATGTCCCCGTAGTCCCAGCTACTCAGGTGGCTGAGGCAGGAGGATCATTCAAGTTTAGGGGTTTGAGGTTGCAGTAAGCTAGGATGACACCACTGTATTCTAGCCTGGGCGACAGAGTGGGACCCTGTCCACCCACCTCCCAAAAAAAATAAAATGCATTTAAAGTAATTTTATGAGAGGATATGAGTGAATACCTATAGGTTTTGTTTCTTTCTTTTTCTCCCTAATATTTCAACATGATGTTTTCATACGTTTTAAAAAGTGCCTTGAGTGTGTGTAATCAAACTTAAAAAAAACTGTACTTCTTTTGAAGGATCATGTCCCCTCATGTGGACCTCTTGTTTTAATGACCTTCCCCATGCAGCAGGGCTGGTGAGGTCAGCAACTGCCCAGACAGAAACATTTGAAGGGCTCCAAAAGTGGAGTCTACCCGGTCTACCCTGGTGCTCTTTTCTGAGATATCTTCTTAACTAGATTAAGGCATTTTGTAAATCTAATGTAATCTGGAATCTGATCCGATTAACTTCCATCTGTTATTACTGGAGAAAGCCCAGACTCCCAGGGATGGGTAGCTTGGAGTACCCTGAAGGGGTTTGCAGACTGTTGCAAGGTCTTGTTGGGAGGATAAGTGATATGAGAGAGAGGACTGGAAAGAAGACAGTGAGGTCACTGTTACTGTTAACACGGGTAGATTCCATATCCCTGGGAGACCCGAAAACCCCGTGGAAGGAGAGACTTAAGACAGATGAGCTAGAAAATGATCCTGCTTCATGTTTAAGCAGCCAAAGTGTCACAGGGTAGATCTAAACTCCAGTGAATTTCACTAGGATTTCTCTCCTGTGTCTTGAAAAATATGATTGTTCAGGTATCAAATCCAGCCGTTTGGATAATCTGAAAGGAAAAGCAACCAAGTTTAAGTCTTGAGCTCATACATTTACTTTCTGAAATATAGAAGGTGTTTGCTGGAGCTTTCGTAATCTCTTTCTTTTTTTCCAAGTGCAGGATTATTCAAGAATAGTGTAAGGTCCTGCTGAGTTTGGTTAATAGAATTTACAGCACACAAGTCAGGCAAAGACCAAATTTCATGGAAACATTCTAAAGCAAAGTTCTTAGAAATTTAAATGAGATTCGAATGTGTCAGATCAACTACTGCGAAATGCTATAGTGCCTCGCTGTTAAATTCTATAAGAATCTGCTTGGAATACATATATATATGTGTATATGTATTCCATATGTATTTTTATATATATATGTATTTTTTTCTGATACAGTGTGGTACTGATTTTGAGTTTGAGTCCAAGTATTATACGTTTTCCAGATGTAATCATTGCACTTAAGTAAATGAAAATATGGCTATATTAGGGGCTCATAGTTATCTCATTGAGAATGTATTTAGCAGCAGTTTGATGTTTAGTCAAGAATATTCTAGCAGCTGAATTCCAAGGAGTCTTTAGAGAATTCCCTGCTCAAGAAAAGTGTAGTTTCAGGAATCAAGGAGAAAACAGTAAGATTAAAACGTTGGGAAATTTACGTGTGTGGGATCATGTACTTTACATTTCTTTCCTCTTTAGTCATTTTCCGTACAGATGTGTTAATAATAAATGTATATATAATATGTGTATACATATTTCTTAAAGTGAGCTAGACATACAAATATTTCTTATTACACTGATGCATGGACGTGAGATGTTAATGCTAATAAGCTATTGGTTCATTACAATGTCATTGATGGAGATCAAAGATCTGTGTGTCTTTGTTATTTCTACCCGGGTGCAGTGAACATCTAAGGCTCTTGTCAGCAAGTAGGATGGTTTAACGAGTCCTGTGAATCAGCAGAGTTGAGGCCTTGGAAGTTTCCAAGATGGGTATGGCCAGGGCAGGATTTCATTCCTTTTCAACTCACCAAAACATATCCCTACATATTCATGAAGATTGTACTTAAACTCTCTCAGAAAGGGATATCTAGACAATTTTTAAAGATGTCATTTATGTCTTGAGGCCACATGAGCCACTATGTCTGTTTTGCTCACCGTGACATCGTCAGCTCTCAGTAAAGTGTCTTGCACATCGTGGGTACTCAGTAAACATTTGTTCAGGGAATTAATGGACTATAAATTTGGTGTCTTGAGATTATGATCTTAGTTCTCAGATTTAGCCATTGTATCACTATAGTAATGGGGGCTGGCATTTATTGCTTGGTGACTGTACAAGGTACTATATCAAGAACTTCTTTTATAATTTCAATCTTCACAAAAACTCGTGAGGAATGTATCAGTCAGGATATGCTAGGGTATGCTGTGGCCTCAACTCCACAGCTTTGTTGGCATCACCCAACAGAGCCAAGTCCCCTGTAGTCTGATCAAGGTGATTCAAGGTGATCCAGGCTGCTTCAGTATCAGATGACTCTGCTATCTCAACCCAAGCCTGGGTAAGAGAGAGGATAGATAACTATGTATGGACTTTTCATTGTCCAAACGTGGAAGCAACACACCACACATCTCCAGCTGCAAGGGGGCTGAGACATGTAGTCTTCTGTGTGCCGGAAAGGGGAGGAAACCCAAAAATTGGTGCATGATGATAATGGCGATCATAGGTCCATTTTACAATTACCCCTATTTTACAGATGATAAAACTGAGGCCCAGAGAGGCTAGGTTACTTGCCCAAAGTTACGCAGCTGATATATGTCAAAGCCAGGTCGAACTTAGGGTTGTCTGTTTTCAAAGCCCATTCTCTCAACCACCATACAATTCTACCTTTCTTAAGGAAGGTCATTTTATTATCGTGAAAATTTGACCTAATGAGGAGAAGAAGAATAAAAGTATTGAGTTAGGGGTTTAGGACCTGGTTTTATAGGACTGATTCCACCACTGACTTACTTTTACATGTAGCTAAGCCTCTTCTCTGGGCTGATTTCCTCACATGGGAATAATAATTACTGGGATGGTAATATAAAGTGATGCATCTAATAGCACCTCGGGAGGCATAAAGTACTGTATAAAGATATGACAATGTTATTACCGACACCCACTTTCTGAACTAGTGTTGTGCAGGTTTCTCTGCATGTAACAAGCTTTAAGATTCTTACAAGGAAGTTTATTCTCTTCCTGTGTAGCAATCAGACCTTTTAAATTATTTGGGTACATTCAGTTGTTTTCCTGGCAAAAGAATATACTATATAAATTACATAGACCAGAGCAGCTATGTGTTTTCTGTGTCCTAATTGAGGAAAGCAGCCTTCTTCCCCTGGAAGTGGAGAAAAAGAGGGAAACTTTTCATTAAATATGTCAAATTATCACGCCCGGCTCCCTGACTCCTCAAACTTGGTGTGATGCGTAGTTCCCAAAATTCATCTCCTGCTTTGAGTATCTCCCCAGCTTGACATTTTGTGAGCACTTGTTTCCCGCAGTCATGGCTGGCATTATAGTTCTCTCTCCTGCTGGAAGTAGAGAACCATGCCCACGGGAGGCCCTGCTTTTGTGACCGTCCTGCCTCCACATTGCTTCAGCTATGATATAATAGATTTCAACAGCCATTTCACTTCTTCCTGGCAGTGTTTACCAGTGCAATGAATAGTATGATTAAAAAAGAAAAACGGTTCTGTGGAAATTTGGGAGCAAAAATTCCATTAGTTCACAAAAGAAAAAAAAATAGCAAGCATATTTTTCTCAGACCTCATCCTATAGACATGTCTGTCCCTCGTTGTTTAAGTATAACCCTTCCTAACCAAGGGCAGGCATGCTATGCCTTTCTCCTCCTCTCCCGTTTGTACACAAAGCCTGTTATTGTTGACTGTTCTGCCACTGGGTAACTTGAAAATGAGGTTTCATTTAAGAGGAACATTTTCCTTACAGGATAACAGGCCTCTTTTAATTTTTGTACTTTTGGAGGGGCAAGGAAAGCATCGGCGCTTACTCCCAATTTTCCCTTTCCAGAGTCCTGAAGAGACAGGGAGCATTCACTAGAGGAGAGATTATCATGGCACAACTATAGGCGAGCTATAAAAAACCAGACTAAGAACACAGAAAGCAGGCATATCTAGTATTAGAAGCCTTTGGCAAATTATATATTAATATGGGATGGTTTTCGCTGACCATGGAAGTTGTAACTTTGATGTGCAAAGTAAGTCTTTGTATTAACATGTGCTTTTATATCAGAATGTGGCCTATAAAAACGATGATCATCTATTGAATTTACAAAACCTCTTCCCAGAGGCCCAGAATGAGGCTCGTTCAGGGTGGTGAGCAGTGAACTGACGCTCTGTCTCTTGGCTTGGAGAAGTAACCACTCAGTGACACCTTCTTTCTATTCCTGCCTCTTTCCGGTTCACTTACGTAATCGCGTCTTGCCAAGATCTCATAGAGCTGTTTGAACTCCAGATGGGTCGGTCTTTTGTGTATTTAGATTTCATTCAATTATAATACATTTCAAGTATCCCTTGCTCTCTTTTTGTTGCTTTTTTTTCCTTCTCTTGTTCCCTTTCCCGTTTCTCCAGTTTCTTTTTTAAGATAACATTTTTGGTGCTGCTGAGAACCGTAATTAATTAGAATAACAAGCCAGGTGAGATTAAAAATCTTACAGGGCAGGAGAAAGAAGGGGAAGCCTGGGTTAGGTTGATGGAGCCCAAAGACAGGGAGGAATTGCTGGGGTGTGGCTGCCAGTTGGGGCAGCCTCGCGTCCTTCCCCACAGGTTGGCTTTGTCTGTGTTCCATTCTCTCCTCTGTCTTTTGGAGCAGTGGACACAGTTGGGACAGGGGCCGGTCAAGGTCGGCCTCTCTCAGCTGAGACCTAAAGGGTGAGGGGACACAGCTGTGCTGAGAGGCGGGACAGGGAATTGCAGGCAGAGAGCCTGTTCCAGTGTAGGCGAGGGGCTGAGATGCTAGAGATGAGTCTTATTTCAACAGTTCCCTGCTCTCAAGGAACTGACAGTTTAGGCTGGTTGCCATGATTTTTGCTGTACCTTCATCTAAACTTCCTCTTACTGCTTGACAAAAGCCGCTAAGCCTGATTCATCGCCACTTCCTGCAGCCCAGTCTCCTGGCTTCAGTTTAACCACTTGTGTTTGAACCTGTGATCTGGCTCCCGATAACCCATCCTCTAGCCAACTCAGCTGGAGTCTGCACCAGGCACCCACTTCTTGTATGTCTGTTAAAAAAATAATAATAACAAAAAATGGGTCGGGTTAATTTAGAGTAGACTCTCATACAATGGGTATAATTCTCAGGTTGTAATTTTCCTTGTCAGTTGCAAATGATGCTCAGAAATCAGTCCTGCCACAACAGTGACAAAGTCATTCCCAGTCATTTGTCGTCCGCTTTACTTATTACCTTTCTAAAATTTAGGCTCAGTTTTACGATTAAATCAGCCCTGAAGGGACCCCCTTTCTTAGATGTGCTGCGTTAGGCTTCATTTGCATGGAATAATATTAACGGTATCTGTGGGCTTATTTTCTCTTATGTGATGTGACCACGTAACTGTTCTGCTAACGTTAAGTTTTAACTGCTTTTATTTTAAATATCAGCCTTCAGGGGAAATAATCAAGACTTAACAGAAGGGAAAATTAGGCTTATGACATTATCATACGAAAGAGGGAACATTATCATAAGCTGGAAAGAAAAACAGTAAAATAAAAATCTTACCAAGCGCATATGGTAAATAAAAAAGAATGATTGCGGCTATTACTAAATACTAAAATTGCCAACTCCAAATTGAGAAATAAAGGTTTTTCATGGGAAAGAAGGCAGTGGTTTGGTTTTCTACCAACTACAAAAGGGAAAGCCTTTTTAATACGGAGCAATTTCCTCAAGACTTTTTAATAAAAATAGATGATGAGGCATAAGTCATTGCTTTCCTTAGTGAATAATGCATTTGAAACAACTGTCGCCGGGATTCTGATTAGCCTATGAAAGCATCCATATTCAAATGGTATAAAATGATACATTAGATAACCAAGGTAAAAAACTTTATAAAACCTCTCAGAAGAAAGACTCTAAAGCTATTCCTATTGCATAGAGAATTCTAGAAGGATGTTATAAAGATCTCTCTCAGGTTGGGGAAGGCACTGTTGGCTGTATGCTTATGTGAGATGGAGGTGCTTCAACTGCTATGAGTGTTGACTTTGGAAAGACAGATCTTGCTCAGGTGTATTAAAAAAAAATAAAACCAATTATGTCTTTGTGGGAACTGTCAATATTTTTGAGAGGTAGAGCAACACAGAATATTTAAAAAAATGTCAGCCTTTCTCTATGAAATGAATCCAACTGTGCAAAAATGGTGCTGATTTTGGTACTGTTTTCTCCTGGGTTTTGGTATCTCTTAGACAGTCCCCCTTTATCTTCAGGGGACATGTTCCAAGACCCCCAGTGGGTCCCTGAAACCATGGGTAGTGCTGAACCCTATATATAATACTTTTTCTTATACATACATACCTATGATGAAGTTAAATTATAAATTAGGTACAGTAAAATTAAGAACAATAACTACTAATAAAATAGAACAATTATAATAATCTACTGTAATAAAAATTGTGTGAATGTGGTGACTCTCTCTCTCAAAACGTCTTTTTATTTTTCTTGAGATGGGGTCTCACTATGTTTGCCCAGGCTGGTCTCTAACTCCTGGGTTCAGACTCCTGAATAGCTGGGATTACAATGCATGCCACTGTGCTGGCTAAAATAGCTTATGATGCTATACCCACCTGTTTTCCACCCATTGTTGCCCATGGGTAACAGAAATATCAAAAATTGAAACTGTGGACAAGTGGGGACTTCTGTATACAGTTAATGGGAATGCTGCCATGACAGTTGAGAAATGATGTGAGAGGCCTTTTTAAAAGGAATGACAAGGTGAAGAGGAAAGAGGAAGGCCTTCCTCAGTGCCCGCTCTAGATGCCTCATGTCTGTTCCCTCTGCCCATCCCTTCTTTATGAAGTGACCCCATTTTTCAAGGAGGTGGACCTGATTTTGGAGATACAGGGATGGTGGGGATGGCAGGAGCAGTAGACACCTGGTGATGCTGTAGACAAAGAAAAGACAACGGAGGAGTTGGACACAGAAGCAGCTTTGCTTCACCCTAAGCCCCTGACCCAACAGACAGACAGCGTGTGCAAGGGGGCTTCAGACCAGCCATGTTCAGAAGAGTGTTTTCCCTGGGGCAGCAGGCCCTGATCAAAGTGTGGAGGAGAAGTCCCAGGAGGCAAGTAGGACTTGTCATCTAGAGTGGGGGCATAGACTTCGGGCGATGTTAGAGGCAGGAGTAGGCATCGAGGAAGTTGGATAGAGAGAGAAGCAGCCTGGTCCAGCCCTGCCCTTGACTGTAGCAGGCCCACGGCCTTGCACAGCCCCGCTGACTGAGGGCTTCCGGCAGGTGCCCAGCCACTGGCCAGCGGCGCTTCAGCCAACACGTGCTTGGAAGAGGACAGGGCAGCTCTCCTTTCCCTCCCTCTCCTATTCTGCATTGCCCTGACAGCCAGCCTCAGGGCACAGGGCAGTGCGGTGCAACACAGAGTGAACACATCTTATTTATTATTGAACGCAAAGAGCCATAGCTGCTTAATTTAAGCACAGTCATTTAGTCATTTGTTGTACTTAAGGTACCCGAAATTCCCAGCGAGAGAGACCCGACCCAGATGATGTCTGATCGCCACTGCTGTGTTTCTGGTGTTTTCATCATTTCATTAAATTGTGATCTCATTTATACATGACGACTCTCTTAGTCGCCTTGGGCTGCCATGATAAAATACCGTAGACTGGATGGCTTCAACAACAGAGATTTATTTTCTCACAGTTCTGGAGGCTGCAAAGTCCAAGATCAAGGTGTGGGGTGATTTGTTTCCTGGTGGGGGCTCTCTTACTGCTTTGTAGATGGGTCCTTTCCCTCTGTGTCCTCACATGGCCAGAAGAAAGTAAGCTCTTCTTAGAAGGGCACTAATGCCATCATGTGCACCCCACCCTCATGGCCTGATCTAGACCTAATTATCTCCCAAAGGCCCCACCTCCAAATACCATCACACTGGGGTTTAGGGCTTTGACACTTGACTATTGGGAGGACAAAATTCAGTCCATAGCAACAACTTTTAAGCCAAAGCTATTTTATATATATAAAATTAATAAAATATATTTTTCGGATTAACAAATATGATATAAAATATTCTAGATATACCTTAATTTTAAGGCAAAATTATACATTTTCTAGATTATTTCACATTTATTAAAAAATCAATCAAACAGGAATTCACGAATCCCAGAGGGGCTTCATGGGCTCTGCCCTAGACCTTTAGGGACCTTCTCTGGAGGCTGTGTCCCTGCTAAGGGAGATGTGGGACAAGTAGGAAGGCCGTGGCCCTGGGTCTGGGCAGGATTCTGATCGTAGGGGAGGGGGTTACTACACCAAGGCTGGGCCCCAGTCCCAGAGGAGCTTTGAATGCCACCAGTTTGAACCCCTGTCGGACTCAAGAATCCATTTGTCACAAGGTATGTGTATCAGTTCCCCAGGGCTGCCATAGCAAATTACCATAAACCGGATGGCTTAAGACAGCAGCAATTTGTTGCCTTATAACTCTGGAAGTTAGACATCTGAAATCTGAAATCTAGAAGTCCAAAAAATGTTAGCAGGGCAATTCTATCTATTGAAAACTTGGGGGGAAAACCCTTCTCTGCCTGTTCGCAGTTTCCGGTGGTGGCATTCCTTTGTTTGCAGCTCTCCAATCTCTCATCACATTCTCACGTCGTCACCTTGTAAGGACACCAGCCATAGAGGATTAGGGAGCTACCCTACTCCGATAAAACCTCATCTTAACATATTATTAATATATTTGCAACAACCCTATTTCCAAATAAGCTCACATTTGGAAGTACTGGGGGTTAGTACTTCAACATGTCTGTTTTGGGGGGAAGCCATTCAGCCCATAGCAGTATGATGGAAAGATTTTTATCTTTAGTGTGGATGGGAGTAGTATGTTTATCAAGCAGTAGGGCGAGGAAGGGAAGGAATGGATCACAAAGTCATCTGGTTGCTTACACCGTATTAGATGTTTTGCAACTTTCCTGTCCTGGAGACTTCACAATAAAATTAGTTACAGATATACGGTTGACCTGGTGAAGAAATCTTCAATTTAGCAATGATAATCGAGTATTGTCGTTGCTAAGTTGCCCCAGGGAAAACAGCACTGGGGCAGAGGTCCCTCACTGTATATTTTTTAAAAAGTTATACTATCTTTTACTTTTTCCAACCCCAGTATTCCCTTTAAAAAAAGCCCTCATCAGAATGCATAGTCACTCTGCTTAGGTTGACAGGAAATTACGCTAATGGGAAGAATTTTCTTAGTGTTGCTGAAGTGTGGATGTTTCATCATTTCACTTGAGGTTTCTTACACTACAGGATGTTGCCATATGAAATACAGGGATGCTTAGATTGTTTCTTGTGTGTAGCCAGTGGCTGAGAACAGAAGTAATGAAAATTATCCTCCAAAATGCAGTGATAAAAACCAAGACATGGTATTCCAAATGTTATGCTTATTTCTGGCAAACATCACTTTGATGCATCTCTTAAATGGTCTGCCATCGGTTTGGAAAAGTTTGCAGGCATCTTTGCCACCTAATGATGGACTATTTCCCAGGCTTTTGAGGTGCTGCCCTAAATAGCAGATATGTAGTTGAGGAAGTACTTCTTTTTGTATGGTTTAATCTTGCTTGTTAAGAATAGGAACATAAAATGGGCCATTCAAAAAATTTTAAGATCCTCGTCAACAGTTTTTCAAGGTAGATGTGTTATGTGACTTTGGATTATGTTGTTTCCTGTTCACAAAGTCATAACTGTAGAAAGTTCACATTTGCAAAAAATATGCAATTGAATGACTTCTGTTTCTTCAAGAATTTTTTTAATGCTTTATTACCCAAATCTCTGTAGAGTTAATGAGTATCAAAACCATTATGTAAACATGCAGGTGTGAAATGCAACTTTGAAATAAATAGAGTAAGAAAATACCTTTCACTATTTGAAAATTTAACCCATAGCAGATATAATAACGTAAAGCAAAAACTTCCTTCCTATTATTCTGTTGTTCCAGTTTCCGTAAAAAGTGTTAGAGAAGCTATGTAGTGTTAGAGAACCTGGATAAGCTATAGAAGAAGCAAAAGTCAGGTCACCTTCCCCCTCCCTGCCCCACACCCTTTAGTGTCTTAGAAATGGTGCAAAGTAATTTAGGACTGTATAGTGTTTGTTTAAGCCTGAGAAAAGTTTTGAAAAACAAAGTCAAATCTAGAAATGTTAAAGAAAATGCCTTTATCACAGCACTATTCACAGTAGGAAAGATATGTAATTAATGTAAGTGTCCATCAATGGTTGGCTAGAGAAAATGTGATATATACACACAGTGGATATATTTCAGCCACTAAAAAAAATAAAATTATGGCCAGGCACAGTGGCTCACATCTGTAATCCTAGTACTATGGGAGGATGTGGTGGGAAGGTCACTTGAGTCCAGGAGTTCAAGAGAAGCCTGGACAACACAGTGAGACTCCATCTCTACAAAAAATAATTAAAAAAAGTCAGTGGAGCATGGCGGTATGCACCTATAGTCCCAGCTACTTGGGAGGCTGAGGTGAGAGGACTGCTTGAACCCAGGAGTTCGAGGCTGCGGTGAGCTATGATTGTACCACTGCACTTCAGCCTGGGTAACAGAGCAAGACCCTGTCTCTTAAAAAAAAAAAACTATGTTATCACTTATAAATGGGAGCTAAATAATATAAACACATGGAAATAGAGTGGGAATGATAGACAAGGGTGACTTAGAAGGGTGGGACGATGGGGCGGGGTGATGAGAAATTACTTAGTGGATACAATCTTCATTACTCAGGTGATGGACCCTAAAAGCCCTGACCTTGCCACTATGCAATAGATCCATGTAACAAAATGATGAATAAAATGTACAAATAAAACAAAAGAAAGAAAATGCCTCTATGTGGCTAGTGGTTAACAGAAGAGAATTTTTATCTTTATACTTCAGGTGTCCTCGTGCTGTTAAAAGTTCATTTTAGTCTATTAGTGGTGAAGGGCCAAATTTGGATTTGGCTTTTTCAGGCTCAAAGTACTTTAGGTAGAAAGTAATACCAGCCATGCCTTCAAAAATAGGAATTAGTTGTTTGAAAGCATTTTATTCTCTCAATAGAGACCTGTTTGATTGAACATAGTTTCTGAGAATGACAATTATGGGCTGCATTCTGGCAATTTATTAAGACTTGCTTTTTACCTTAGACAGCTGAAGAGTAAACTTTAGAAAAGATACATGTGGGTTAAAGCAATGGAATATGCTTATTAGATACTCCTATTAGACATGCTTATTATATATCTGTTAGACATTTGTTATATAGACATTGGTTAGGCACATCCAATAGACACACCTATTAGAGTGGCTAAAATCCAAAACACTGACAACACCTAATGCTGGCTAGGGTGCGGAGCAGCATGAACTCTCACTGCATGCTGGTGGGAATGCAAAATAGTATAGCCACTTCGGAAGATGGTTTGGCAATTTTTTTTGTGTTTTGTTTTGTTTTTGTTTCGAAAGCCAAACACAGTCTTAGCATATGAGCCAGCAATCAAGATCCATTGGTATTTACTCAAATAAGTTGAAAACTTATGTCCACACAAAAACCTGCTCATGAAATGTTTATAGCAGTTTTATTCATAATTTCCCAAATTTGGAAGCAACCAAAATTCCTTTAATAGGTAAATGGATAAACAAACAATGGTATATTCATGCAGTGGAATATTACTCAGTGATAAAAAGAAGTGTGCTAGTGGTAGACACATGTCATTATACATTTGTGAAAACTCAGTAAACCCTAATGGAAACTATGGACTTTAGTTAATAATAATGTATCAGTATTGGTTCATTGTTTGTAACAAATGTATCACACTAACAAAAAATGTAAATAGTAGGGGACACTGTAGGGAGGGGCAGAGGGAGTATGTCAGAACTCGATGTACTTTCTGATTAATTTTTCCATATACCTAAAACTTCTCTTTAAAAAATCTATTAATAAAAAAAGAGCTATCAAACCATAAGAAGACATTAAATGCATATTGTTAAATGAAAGAAGCCAGTCTGAAAAAGCTACTGTATAATTCCACCTATATGACATTCTGAAAAAGGCAAAGCTATAGAGACGGTAAAGCCATCAGCGGTTTCAGTGATTGCAGGGGTTTGGGAGGTGGGGAGGTGATAGGTGAAGAACAGGGAGTTTAGGGCAGTGAAAGTATTTTGCGTGACACTAATTGTGGATACACGTCTATGCATTTTGCAGAACCCCTAGAACTGTGCAGAACCTAGTGTAAAGTACGAACTTTAGTTAATGATAATGTATCCATATTGCTTCATCAGTTGTAACAAATGTTACAAACTATAGTCAAATGTAGCAGGTTGAGAATATATGGGAACTCACTATAGTTTCCATTCACTTTTTCTGTAAAGCTAAAAATTCTCTAGAAAGTGAACTCTATTCATTTTTTTAAATCAGCAAAAATATGAAATTCAAGTTTCAGTCTCCAAGATAAAATTTTACTGGAATGCACAGATAGCACGTGGAGAACTTGCGTGGCACACCCAGTCCAGCATCCTAACCCTGGCTACCCGTAACTGCACAGGGTGCAGGCAGAAGAGCCAGTGATCTCCACCGGGCCCCTGCTGGCCTGGATGGCTGGATGGAAAGAGTCCCTCCCAGTGGACCATTTGCCCTGTGTGGCTTTCACTCGGCTGCCATCTTTCTACTTGGAAATTTTCAGAAGGCTGGACTCCCCAGCTCCCCGAGTCTCCTTGCACTCATACAGATTTTGATTCTACACCTAGCTTACAGGGCAGCTCGGAGTTTCTCATCTGTCAAATGGAAGTCACGTGCTTACTCCTTCTCTGTAGTTTCTTCTGATTCAATTTGTCAGCCCCCACAGGGATGCTTTCAGGAGAATGATACATTAAAAAATAGGTTAACTTACTGGACAAAATTGAGTTCCTGAACCAAGGGCTTGATTGAGATGAATGGATTGGAAGCTGATGTAAAATCAGGTTAGTAGCATTTTTGAGACATATTTTTATAGCTGGAAGGGACCACAATTGATTATTTGATCTAGTTTTATGTCAGTAGACAAGGGATTCTCCAAGTCCTTAAGTCTCTAAGTGTAACAGTGGAATGTAGTGGAAAGAGCTATGCTGTGCAGGTAGATACACCTGGATTTGAAGTTCATGTTTCCACCACTTATAAGCAGCTGAGTGGCCTTAGTTAGGCAGGTGCTTAGCCTCTCTGAGGCTCAGTTTCCTAATCTGTAACATGGGAACGGCCAGACCTACTTTATAGTTAGCCATGAGGGTGGAAACAGCTAACATATATAAAGTGCCTTACGTGGGGCCTGGTATAGCCTCGGTTACACCTTCTGTACAGGTTTAATTTTGAGCAGAATGAACTGTCAGATTCATTTTTTTCCTTCTTGACTGTCTCAGAAAAAAGAATCTAATCTGTTTTATCCCTCCTTGGATGATCAAGAAAACGCTTTTTAATGTCAAACTAAATTTGTATCAATTTGTATCCTTTCATCTGTCCTACATCCTCTGGACATACCATCAAAAGCCTTCACCAAGAGTGGCAATTAAACCACTTTCTTGACTTTCTCTAGATTAAGTAATTCCAATTACTCTGACCTGTTCAAATAGGAGCTGTTTAATATTCCTTTGAAAATGTTCCTCACCCTTCTCCAGGCTCCAGCCTCTCCTCAGTCTTTTGGAAATATGTTGATCAAAATGGAAGACAGTGCTTTCCTAAGGCACCGACTTACACAGAATGTGCCAGAAAGATCGCTTCCTGGGCCTTGGCGTGCTCTCTTCCATTCACTTTATCTTTCCGTGTTCTTTTTCTTTTCCTTCATATTATAGACTTCTATTCTGACATTTTCTTTGTCCTGCTTATATTTTTCTTTAAAATTTTTGCTTACTTACTAAGACTGAGGGCTCTGGAACTGGATTGCTTGGGATTTGAACCCTGCCTCTGTTACTTACCAACTGTGTCCTTGCCCAAATTACTTACGTTTTCTGAAACTTAGTTTCCTCACCTGTAAAATGTGATGAACACAGTATCTACCGTGAATATTTAAGGCTTTAATGCATTGATATATACATATAAAGCTCTTAGAACAATGTGAACACAGAGTACTCAACAAACGTTAGGTGTTTTTTTTAAAATCTTTTTATTTTGAAATCCAATTGAAAAAATAGTTCAGAAAGTTCCCTTCTCCCAGCTTTCTCCAATAATAACATTGTTCATAATTATAATACTTGATCAAAACCAAACCAAGAAACTGACATTGGTACATGATTAACTGAGCTACAGACCTTATTCAGATTTCATCAGTTTTTTCATGCTTTCTTTTGCATGTTGTGTGCGCGCGCGTGTGTGTGTGCACAGTTCTATGAAATTTTATTACATGTCTAGATTTATGTACGAAAATTGTTCTATTTCCACAAATTAAGCCCCTTTATAATCACACTTTCCCTTCATCTGTAACCCCTGGCAACCATTGATCTATTCTCTGTCACTTCTTGAGAATATTATATAAGTGGAATCATCACTTTTGAGATTGGTCTTTCTCACTCAATGTCATGACCTTGAGATCCATCCAAGTTGTTCATGTATTAGTAGTTCTTTCCTTTTTATTGCTTATTGGTATTCCATTGCATGGATGTGCCATGGTTTGTCTACATCCATTGACTGGTTGAAGGGACATTTGGGTTGTTGTCAGTTTTGTTTGTTTTTTAATGAACAAGTAAAACTAATATGAAAATTCGTGTACATTTTGTGCGAGCATGTTTTTATTTCTTGAGGATAAATACCTCAGAATATGATTACTGAGTCTTAGGTGTATGTTTAACTTTTTGAAACACTTTCTTTAGTGGCCGTATTGTTTTACATTCCCACTAGCAATGTATGAGAGACATATTTTTCTGTATCTTTGCCAGAATCTGTTATTATCATTCTTTTTTATTCTTCCCTTTCTAATATGTATGTAGTGCTATCTCATTGTGACTTTAATTTGCATTTTCCTGATGGCTGATGAATATCTCTTCATGCACTTATTTGCTATCCATATTCTCTTTGGTGAAGGTCTGTTCAAGTCCTTTGCCCATTGTAAAAATTAGATTGTTTTCCTACTATTGAGTTAGAAAGTTCTTTATACATTCTGAATACAAGTCCTTTGTCAGATATGTGATTTTCAGATATTTTCACCCTTTCTGTTGACTGTTTTTTCATCCTATTCGCAGAATCTTTTGTGGAACAAAAGTTTTTAATTTACTGAAATTTCATTTTGTTGATCATGCTTTTGGTGTGATATCTAAGATTTCTTTGCCCAACCCTAAGTTACAAAGATTTTCTCTGATGTTTTTCCCAAAAGTCTTAGAGTTTTACATTTTATATAGAGGTCTAGGATCCATTTTGATTTAATTTTTGTTTAACCATGAGGTTTACATTGTAAATCTATTTTTTTTTCGCCTATGTATATCCAGTTGTTCCAACACCAGTTGTTCTTGTTCTTGTTCTCCCATTCAGCTGCTTTGTATCTTTGTAAAAAACGTGTTGGCCATACTTATGCAGAGCTATTTCTGGGTTCTCTAATCTGTTCCATTGATCTATGCATCTATCCGTCTGCAAATACCATACTGTCTTGATTACTATAGTTACATAGTAAGTCTTAAAATTGGGTATTGCGATTCTTCTAACTTTATTCTTCTTAAATTTTTTCCTTGCTATTTTAGTTCCTTTGCCTTTTCATGTCAATTTTAGAAGAAGCTTGTGTGTATTTACAAAACATCTTGTTGGGATTAGCTATTATTTTAAATGTTGTTTTTACTTTCTTCATTTTATATTTGTTTTGTCTCAGTTTACAGCTCTTTAAATCTTTAAAAATAACTTTTTAAAAGGCTTAGAGATTATCTAGCCTGATTCCAACATCTTACAGTGGAGAAAATGTAGTCTGTCTTTGGAACAAATTTAGTGATACTAGGTGACTTCCCCAAGGTTACTCAGGAGGTTAATTGGTCTAGGACGAATGTCCCCGGCCTCCAACTCCTTGTTCTGTAGGATTTTTGATTTGCCAAAAGGCCTCCACTCTGTAGTCTACTGAATCTTACTTCTTTCCCATACATTTTCTAGTTTATTTAAAGGGATTGTTTAGCATTTCACTGTTGTCATCCAGAGAGAGCACAGTCAAGTATAGCACAGAGTCACCTTGGAAATTTGTTAACAGAGCGGGTTCCTCTACTCTGGCCCTGGACACTCTTATCCAGGAAGTGTGGCGTGGAGCTCAGGGACTTACAATTTAAAGGGACACCTCAAGTGACTCTGATGCAAGTGGGCTGTGAGCCATGTTCTGAGAAACCTGAGATAATAAAGGAAGAGACACAGGCATGGATGTCAGATAGGCCTGGATTCAACCCCTGACTTTTCAACTTACTTGTGTAAGGTCTCTATGCTTCAGTTTCTTCATGTGTAAAATGGGGCTGATGACATCTGTTTTATAAGTTTGCTTTCTGCTTAAACACAGTACATGTAAAGTTCTTAGCATTGAACTTGGCGCCCCAAATCACTGAATGCTACTTCCTTTCCTTTCTTTCTCCTTACTAGTCTGTGAAGTTTGGTATCTATTTGAGGTAGAGACAGTGAGATGTGTTTCACAGACTACTTCACTTTCCTACTGATCACTGGGGAGACTATACCTCCATTACCTGTGTAGGTAGGGCCATGTGACTCAGTTTACTCAATGGAATGTGAGTGGAACTGGCACATGTCACTTCCAGGCTGAGGTGGTTAAGTATTTGATGTGACTTCTCCTTGTGCTGCTCTGAATGAACTAGCTGATGATACCAGGATGACACTGAAACAAGGTGGTAAAACCACAAGATCAAAGCAGCCTGGTTCTCTGAGTCACCATTTGGAGGACACCCCAAACTTCATTAACTCCATTAGACTGTGATTCGAAAGAGAACTAAACCTTTGTTGTTTTAAACCACTGAGATCTGGGGGAATGTGCTACAGCACTTAGAGTAATTACTCCAATTAATATACTGTGGGCTGTTTTGAAAAACTTAAAATTATCTTTGGAATATTATCTTTTTCATAATAGTCTAAATGCTTTGTGATTTACATGAGCCATGGGAAGTACATTAAAACATGTAGGCCACTCAGTAGGAGGCTAAGGGATGAGAAGAAGGTCTTCGTTTGTTGTGAATACAGGTTTCTTTGTTGATCTAGAATATTTTTGTGGGTTTTATGTATATAATCTCAAGCATCAGAGCAGCTTTCTTAATAGGTGAAAGTCCAAATAGTCCCCTGTAAGGATAAGGCTATTGGGAGCCAGAGCTGGTAGAAAGTGTAGAATCTCAGAGGGTCTATGCAGTTGAGTGGTCCAAGCATCTACTGGGGGTGAGCCTTCTACCACTGGGAGAGCAATGCTGGCCACTGGAAGGAAAAGACAAAAGGTCTTTAGCACATAACTAATTATGTCATTTCTCACTATAAAATAGAAGAAGATTCTTGAGTTCCATGGAGTAGCTGCCAGGACCTAGATCTAAAATATTTAGCCATTTGCCTCAAATGACCTCCTAGACTTAGGACCAGGTGAAGCTTCTTCTTAGACACAGGCTTAAGCACATGGTCCATTAATAAAAGACAAAGACCTCTCAGGTCAGTATATCATTTCAGGGGAGCAGATATTCCATCGATTTCAATGAATGGATAAAAAGCTCCTTCTCGGCTTAGAGGTTTCTCCTCTGGAAGGATTTTTATTTTTATTATCACTAAGTTCTAAGTAGTTTTTCATTCATGAATAATTGAAAAGTTTATTGGTTAATATCCAAACACCTGAGGGTTTTCCAGTTATCTTCCTGATATTGATTTCTGGCTTAATTTTACTGGGGCCAGTGAACCCACTGCGTGTAATTTCAATCCTTAGAGAATTTTCTGAGAGCTGCTTTCTGGCCCAGCATGTAGTTAATTGTTGTAAACATTCTATTTGCTCTTGAAAATAATTCATATTCTATAGTTGTTGTAAAGAGTGTTAACAGTATTGTTCAATTAAAAGATATGGCAGGCTGCTTTTGTGCTGCTTGTAAGAGACACTTCTTAAATTAAGGCTCTACAAAGGTTAAAAATAAAATATAGAAAAAATTGGGTTCAAAAAGTCTATATCTTCATAGATTTTTTTTCCTGTTGATTTCATTAGCTCTGGAGAGAGAGATGTGTTAAAATATCTCACTATGATTATGGATTACTAATTATAATTATTTCACCCTTTAATTCTTACACTTTTTGCTTTATGTATTTCAAGGACGTGTTATTAGATGCATACAAATTTGGAATTGTCCTATTAGTCTGATGACAGTAATTTTTCCCTTAAAGTCTACTTTGATTAATGTAGTTAACTCCCAGATTTCTTGTGGTTAGTGTTTGCTTGGTATATCTTTTTTTTTTTTTTTTTTATCTTTTACTGTCAAACATCCAGCATCCTTATGTCTAAGCATAGTTAAATTTCATTGTTTTTATCTGGCCCCTGCCAATCTTTGCCTATTAATTGTAATATCTATCTGTTTACCTTTAATGAAATTACAGATTTGGGTTTCAATCCACCATCTTATTATTGATTTCTATTTTTCTCACCTATTCTTGTTAATTTTTCTCTCCTTTCTTGCCTGATTTTCAATCAAGTGTATTTTTACTTTTTCATTTTCTTCCTCCCCTGTATTAGCTTGTTAGTTAAACATTCTTTTACATTCTTTTAGTGGTTGCCTCAGAGAGGGTACATTCATCTCTGACTTATTAAAGGCTAATATAAACTAGTACTTTAATCACTTCCTGGATAATGCAAGAGCCTTAGAATACTTTAACCCCATTTATAACCCTCTCAGACTTATCTGCTGCTATTTTGAATAACTTCAAAAGTGTAGATAATAGTAAATTACAGTAAAATGAATAGGAAGCGATGAATTTAGGAATAGATGAATCTATTTAATATCTTTGTTTTGCTATGTAATTTATTTAATTATAAGTTTTTATGATTTATTTTTAATAATGGTATATTTAACAACTGGCTTGCAAAATTCCTGGAATTTAATAATTATCTCTCGTGAACCAATAAAAGCTGGCTCAGGTACACCATGGAGTGAAGTCATTTCTTAGAATTGTAGCCAAGTTTAATACAGATAATCCTTGGAATGACAAACATCTCAGCATCCAAACGTGCATATTTAGGATCCTTAAACAATAAAACAACCACGTGTAATCAAGTTCAACAATCAGGGACACATTTTCACTGAGGACCTGGAGGAAGGAATTGAAAAGGAGTTTGGAAATGTGCAACAATGAAGGGTATCATGTCTGTATGGTGGAAATACTACATGATGGTATGTTACTGTACATGTCTTCTAAATCCTTTGCTTAACGGTGGTCATGTTGAAGCTTGCAATTGGCCACAGTTGACTATTTACTTCATGAAAGTATTGACTACACATCAGGGTATGATTTAATGCTTTACTGTCTAGACTTAAGAAAGTGATGAAACCCCCAAGATTAAACTTAATAGTGTCTCCTGTCTGTAGCCTTACATCCTGAATAGCACCCAAAATTGTGGAAAATAGTCTTCTAAGATTCAAAAACAATGATCTGACTAAGCAAAGGAATCACTCTTGCCATTGAGCAGTGCGTGATGTGTTGTTTTACTCTTAACATAAAACAAAATATCGACAAGTATTCACATTGGAAGTACACTTGTTCATCATTTGCAGCCATAGATTTTCTATAGATATGAGAATTTTGTAAAAATTAACAAATCAATTGGATATATGGAATTTAGACTAAAGAATATTATATATTTTATCATGTAAATTATGTGTTACACATTCCTTACATCAGTAAAATTTATAATAAACTTATGTACGTAGTTATACACACACATGCATTTTTTTCTCCTGGAGAGCTGGTTGTTAAGCATTTTCCAGTACACCAGTGACCTCACTCCTTCAAAACTGCAGGTAAAAGATTTGTCATTGTATCTACTGACTTTCTTAAGAATCCTAGGATGAAACTTGGACAGGTGTCACCGACTTAAATACAGCAATTACTTTATTAATTTCCTTATTAGGGTTTTTCTAGAACTTGGACTAGTCCACTTGTCATTTCTATAAAAACTACCAAGGCCTCACTATTTTCACAATATTTCTACAACCTTTTTATCGTATTAAATTTCTCTGTGTATCTGTTCGGAATACAAAACAGATCATTCCCTTCCTTTTGCCAGAAAGATTTTTGTGTTACTGTGACATCACCCTTTGAGCTTCTGCTTCCCAGAGTTCTTCTGGAGGATTCTGGGTGTGACAGCATCTCGAAGCCCCCATTTGAGGGACCTTTGCTTTCACCCTGGTTGAAACAGAGAGGGAGCATCTGGTGATAGCTTTAAGTCAATTGCTACCTACCAGAGTATTTCTTGCCCAATACCCATAACTCAGGATGTCTTAAAAGTAAAAGCTAATATTTTAAATTAAGAGAAAGATTTCTTCTTTTGTAGCCCTAGGAAATCCTCTGTACTCTATGAAATAGTAGTCATTTCATGAGTGTCCCTGGTGGATCAAACACCGTATTTTGCATTTTCTTCTTATATCAGCCTCCTGATTAATCTCTTCAGGTAGATCCTATTATTCTCCTCATTTTAGAAATGAGAGAACTGACATTTAAAAGGACAACCTGCCCAGAGTCTCAAGTGGCCAGCCTGGGATTTGAGACCAAGTTCATCTGGCACTATAACCACTGCATTATCCTGCCTCTTGTAAAAACAAAAAAAAAAAATCTGTGATATTTCTCTCTCGTCTCTCAATTAACCTCCTTGGCCTCTGCTTCCCTTGTTGTTATCAATATTTAGTCAGTATTCTTTGAAATTTAAAGTGTGAGGACAGGGTCGTTTTGTTATTGTGACGTTATGGGGTAAAAGGTTCAAAATGTTTTTTAAAATAGAGGAAAGTTAAACTTTGAGGAAGACTCCTCTCTCTCCCTCACCCCACGTGAGGATGGCCACCAAGCCCTGAGTCCATGCCCAGAATGTGTCTTACACCTGCCCTTAGGCTGGCATCAGTCCTCAGCTAGGTGACTGCTGGAACCTTCTGGTTGGTTCCACACCTTCAGTCCTCACCTCTCCAGTGTAGGATCCTCGTGGACCCAGAATGAGCATTTAAAAATTATGTCGCAAATATGATCCATTTTGGGTTTTATTTATTTACTTTAATTGAGACAGAGTCTGGCTCTGTTGCCTGGGCTAGGGTGCAGTGGCATCATAATAGCTAACTGCAGCCTCAAACTCCTGGGCTCAAGTGATCCTCCTGCCTCAGCCTCCCAAGTAACTGGGACTACAGGTGTGTGCAACATCACGACCAGCTAATTTTCTCTACTTTTAGTAGAGATGGGGTCTCACTGTTGCTTAGGTGGGTCTTGAACTCCTGGCCTTAAGCAATCCTCCTGCCTCTACCTTCCAAAGTCTAGGATCACAGGCATGAGCCACCATGCCCACCCTATTTCAGTCTCTCACTTAAATTCCTTTAGTGGTTCCTTTGCCCTTAGGTTCCATCACCGAGCAGAGGTTTGCAGCCTGCTCTATGGACTCTGCTTTCACTTTCCTGTAGGCATCTGAACCTCCAGCCAAGTGGAGCTCCTAGTTGGTCCCTAACTCTGTCATGCTTCCTCGAGTCTGTGCTTTCCCCAAAGGGTGCCTCTGCCTAGAATGCCCTTTTCCTGGCTCGCATGTCTTCCCTCATCCGTGCTCTCTCCTGCGTTTGGGACTCAGGTAGCCTGAAGTTCCTTTCCCTCTGCTCCTGTAGCACCTTGAGCGTGACTTCTCATAGCCATAGCTTTGGAGTTGTGGACGGGGGTGGGGGAATAATCTGTGAGCTCCCCGAGGGCAGGGACTGAAGCCCCATCAGAGCTTCCCTGTGTGCAGGTACTCGGTACGTTTCTGGCAGAGGAAGGGGGGACGAGACATTTGCCTGTTCAGTCATCTGCTCTCTGTTCCACCAAAATTTTCTCTCCTTTAGAGGTGAAGAATTCAGTGTGGAAGAAAATGGATGATGGTGATAATTACATTATGTAAATCCAACAGGAAGGAGAAATTTAGAAGATAGTTACAGATACAGCTGTGCCAGGAGAAAGTGCTAGCCAAGAACTTGGAGGAGTCGTGTCACTTCTCTGGACTGTGTTTTTTTAGGACAATGCGGAGTCGGGTGCCACCGTTGCTAAGGAAGGTTCTTTTAGTTCTATGCATACCAGCCTTGCAGTCACAGTTCATAGTCCTGTGCATTATAATTTTTAGGGTATGCATTTTGCAGGGATATAACTTCCCAGACACCCTGAAATCTGATGATTTCCTGATCATAATAGTGAGTACAAATCTCATTCTAAGCATACAAGAATATGATGACTTTTATTAAGTTCCTCTCTTAAAAGCTTATCCATACTTCCTTCAGGTTGTTAAATAAATGACACATTAACGTAAATCAGCACAATTTTATTTTAAGGTATCCTAACATGTCAAAATACACAAATCAAAATGAATGCAAAGTAATTCAATGAGATACTTTGGGAAGCTATTCCCATGAGACTGCCTTCGCTTAAAATATTTTTGGAACTTCTTATTCAGATTTATCCTAGAGCACTTGACACATGCTTTTTTCTAACACTGGCAAATCTGTGTCTCTGTAGGAGGGATTTGTGAACAAAGTGGGAAATTGAACTGGATTATTGTTGTGCTTATTTATTTATTAATTTGCTTTGCTTATGAAAGTAATATATGTTCCTTTGGAGAGCATAGAATAAAGAAGAAAATGTAATGTAGTCTATATTTCAGTTAAATGTTAACAAGTCTTTGGAAGAAAATAATAAAAATCATGGTGTTTCAGAGCCTGAAGGTGCTATGAAGGTCAGAATTCTCATCTAATGCTTTTTCTATGACTCCCTTGTCAGTGCTCTGGGATGGGATTTGTCTACATTGGGACATCTGGATGCCTGGATTTATTTGAGAAAGCTGTGTCTTTTAATGCTATCTTTTCATTTATCTTGGACTACAGGCCTTTTTTTAAAATTTTAAATAGGAGCAATTAACGTAAAGAAGTAACTAAAGATCTTCTCTAATTTTACCAGAGTATTATTTTGGTATAATTTATCTAGCTTTAAAAATATCTCATATGCATATTTTATCTAAGCTAAATTGAGATCCTACCATATATACTTTGTGTCTTGTGTCTCGCCTCTTTTACTTAGTATTTTGTGACGAGTATGTTGCCATGTCATTAAATGTTTTCTAAAGCATGTTTTTTAATGGCTGTATTTTATTCAATCATGTATACCCATCATTCACACTGTATTGGTCATTTTCCTATTCTCTTCTTAGAGTAAACAGTATGGCTATACCCTCAATAATAAAAGTATTATAATTAAAAAATATTTGCTGAGTTGATAAATTAAAACTGTTTCATAAAAATGGAATTTTATTATAAGCGAGGTTGAAACTTTTCACCTATTCTGTGTTCTGTTAAATGTCCTTTTGCCTCAAATTCTGCTTTGTTTGATATAAATGTTGTCATCCACACTTTGTTTTCATTTGAGTTTTCTGGACATATTTTGTCTCTTATTTTTAATTTTGGAGTCATTTGGTTATAGGCCTGTCTTATAAATAGCATATTATTGGATGTGGAGTACATTTGTCTTTGTTAAGGGTGTATTGTCTTTTCTCATGTATCATCATATTTGATAAGTTTGATCTTTTATAAAGTTTTTAAAAAAAATTCTACTTTATATGCTTTTTGCTATTTTGTATTGCTTTCATTATATGGATTATATTTTTGTTTTCGTTCTAGTGATTTGAAAGGCACACATCCAGTGTTTATTCCATTGGTGCAAATTTGGTAGTTTTTAAAAATAAAATTGGTTTGTTTGACTCATATTAGCTCTGAAGTTAATCTCAAAGAGAGTGTTCAAAAGAAGTCATGAGCCATGTCACATTATTGGAATAAGAGTCTGTCCTCCCAGGTAGATAATTCCAAAGAGCAAAACTCATTTGGTTTAAAAACGTTGATATTTTAATGTTAAAAAAATAGTATTTTGCATTGAGGTCAGTTGAATGAGCATTTCTCTACCAATTTGACCCTTTGGTTACTTCAAGACTTGTTTAAAGTAAAAATAACAGTTAAAAAATCTTTAGCTGGGCCCTCCATTATGCACCCTGTGTTCTTGGTCACCCCTCACTACGTCTTTAATACAAGGAGTTGGAGAGTAACCAGCCCGTGGCCAGCGAGGGCAGCGTGGTATGGCACAAATAGCTCCGAATTGTCAGATCCTAAATCAGTTTTCTTCTTGGCTTCAGTTTCTACATCTGTAAATATAAGAGTTTGGCACACATGATCTCTATTGTCACTTCTAGTTTCAACCTTCTGTGATCAAACAGAGTTTATGAAGCACCTATTTGAATAGCTTCAGTACCAGGCCCTATATAGAATGAGAAGCACAATACTAATCTATATTTTTCTTTTTAGAAAAGGAAAGAAAAGATCCTAAGATGATAAAAAAAATTCTGTATCTTGATCCGGGTGATGGTTACACCAGTGTTTGATATGTAAAAACTCACTGAGCTGTGTCTCTGAGAGCTCTTTACTCACTTGTGTATTTATACTTTAATAAATAGGAAAACTAGAACCCCCAGCCCCCTAAGAAAAGAAAAAAGAAAAGAAACTGGCAAGATGTTGAAAGGTTGTATTATGAGGATGGTGTAATGGAAACTCCACAGGAAGAAGATAGTGAGTTTGAATTGTGACATCACATATTGTCCTTGGAATCTTGAGCACATTATTTAACCTTTGAGTCTCAGTTTTCTTAGTAAAAGGAAGATTTGTACTATCTACTTTATGAGGCGGTCGGGAGCATTGAATGAGTTATGAGGCATATAAAGTACTTGGCTTGTAGTAGGTGATCAATACATATTTTTAAACAGGGGCAGGGAGAGCATCGCACAAGCATGTGACAGATTCCAAGAACTAAAAGACTCTACATCACTTTTTTTGAAATCACTCCAAAATAAATTAAGCCCGGAAATCCCAGCATTAAAGAGACCATGAAGAAAAAGCGAGGCTCATATTTTGCCGGTGACATTGCAAATTGCTAATACCTCTTTTGGAGAACCATCTGGCAATTTATAATAAAAGTCACAGAGCTGATTATGGTCTTTAAACTGTGAATCCCACTTTTCAGATTATAGCCTAAGGAAAGAGCTCAAGAAGGAAGAACAAAATTTATTTGTTTAAAAATGCTTGACTGGGTTATAATGATGTGTGGAAACAATTAGCTGAAAGATGGCTAATTAAACTGTGGTTTAGCAATGGAATATTATTGCACCATTTAAAATGACAGATATATGGACTCAAGAGATAAATGGAGAAGTCAAGCAAAAAATTAGAAAATAGTGTACACAGAGTGTATCTGCACACTGATAAAGGTCAGAAGTGAATTGTGTAAATCTCTTGTTTTACGTGGAAAAGGAATGTATATTTTAATTTTTGATTTATTGTAGTATAATCATTGCTAAATGACTCAATAAAGGAAAAACATAAATTATGTATTGTCAGATAAAACAAGGTGCTTATGAAACTAGGCAGAGTGTATAAAATATACAACAAAAATGTAGAGCAGATATATAGGTAGAGTTAGAGAAAAATAGACATTCTGTACCTTGTAATTTTTAAGAGTTTGCCTCACTAATGCATCGTGAAAGCAGTTATCACACTTGAGAAATGTTTTTCCGGAAATATCTTTCGATTCAGCTAAAACCCCAAAATATGGAGATGAAAATTCATGAGAGAAGTTGTTCTTAAAGATATCAAGTTCCCTGTCAGTTGCACTTTTTCTCGAACTGCTTTTCCTCTTTTCTTTTCTTTTGTGATAAAAGAGAAGGTTTTGTGGATGCCGAAATGGTTTACAACTGCCTTATTTAGTTGCTTTTATTTTTTGTGTTTCCCCAGAGGATCACAAAATCTATCTATTTAAAAAGAGAAAATGATGTGGTTTTAGTGAAAAGAGAGAATAGCCACTTTCAAGAACCGATAGAAATGGAAATAAATGGAATCTGGCAACTTTAGCCACTACGTACTAGTACTTTTGATCATCTCAGATGTCAGAAGCTACACAGGGAAAATGGAATGAGCTGTTGGGTGGAGGCTGCCTCCTTTTCACCCCCCGAAAGCCCAAATCAACTCTTCGGTGATTTTAAAGTGGAAAAGATTGTTTGAGTACAAAGGAGAATGCGGCCATTCCTAGTTGAGGGCCTGCCTTTGGGGTGTTCCTTGTGAACAGATAACACTGGGGAAATAATGAAGAATCTTGGTAGGTGTGGGAGGGATCCGGGTGTTTCAGGGGACAAAGAAAGCTTAGTATCTGAAATGCACTGGTCTCATGGAGAATTTTTACCCTGAGTTACAAAATGCAGAGTGTCTTCCCCACAAGAGGATGAGCAGAATCACAGAGCTGGAAGGAGTCTTAGAAATCGATTAGTTCAGACCTTTGATTTTACCCAGGAGGAAACGGCCCCAGGAGGAGAAATGGCTTGCCCAAGTTTGTGGTCATCAGTGAGGACGTGGCCAAACCCATCTCTGTTGATTTCCGGCCACTTTTTTCCTGCTACACCTTGCCGTGGTCCCCTTTCCCTTCCGCAGTCACTTTACTACCGACCTGCTCTGCTGCTACCACTGAAAAGATTAGCCTTCGGACTTAGGAATGTCGCCGCTTGATGCATGAAGAGTCTCTTAAGCCTTCAGAGGTATGAGTCAGCAAATCATAAAACACAGCACCTTTCCAGGGTCCTGTCTGTCTAGCAGAGGACAAGAAGTTTAATTTCAAGAGCTTGACTCTGGAACGAGACCACCTGGGTTCATATCCTAGCTCTACCGCTAGGGTGGTGGGTGACACTAAGCAAGTTATTTAACCTCCCTGAATTTCAGGATACTCATCTTTAAAATGGAGCATCATAATTGGACCCATCTCTTAGGTTCCTTAGGTAAAGATCAAATGAGGTAGTCCATTAGATTGGGACCTGGTTTATAGCAAGTGCTCAATAAATGCTAGCTAGCTACTGTTATTACTATTCTGAAGGTAGTTAGAACCATTTCTGTTAAAAATTTTAAGGGAGCCACGCCTGTAACCTTGGTTACCTTAAAGAAATCTTAAATGAGAACGACATTTTTGGGGGGGCATGAGTATTGTTTCAGCACAGTCTTTCAGTACTTAGAAAGATTTCCTGGGATCGTCAAATCTCCCAAGGTCCCAACAATCAGAAATCTTTATCTGGTAGTCTTATCTGTGTCTAGGGTAGCTTATATTTTCTGTAGCTTTTCAGACAATGGCTGCCATAATTACCCTCACGTTTAATTACTTCTTGACTTTAGATATTTTTTTCCCTACTTTTTTCTCTCTACTCAGTAATTTTAGAGTTGTATGGAGGTATGATTGATACACGATAAACTCACATATTCAAATCAAACAATTTGATTAGTTTTGACATATGTATATACGAAGGCTGTCTCGAAAGTATCCAGCCATTGTTACTATAATGAGAACATATTACATGCATGGCTGGACACTTTCCAGAAAGCCCTTGTGCATATGAAACCATCACCGTGATCAAGGTAATGAACATATACATCACCAGAAAGTCTTTATGTGTCCCTTGGTAATCTGACTCTCTTGCCCCAATGGGTCCCTCTTTTCTCCTCCCACCCACTAACCCCCATCCCCAGGTAAACACTGATCTGCTACCATTTTATGTAAATGGAATCATATAGTGTATATGCCATTTATTCGGCTTCTGCCACTCAGCATAATTATAATCCATGTGGTTATGTGTGCCACTCCTTTTTCTGAATGAGTGCTCCAATAATTTTTTCTTTGTGTTCACTCCTTTTTCTGAATGAGTGCTCCAATAATTTTTTCTTTGATCACCTTTACCCCTACCTTGATTAACCTGCCCGTGGTATGCAATGAAAACACATTTTAAGGATTTAAAAATATTTGTTGATTACACATGTGTTACCCATTCTTATTCTTAATTTCATTGTCATCAGTATACACAGTAAATAACATACGACAATTGCAAGATCCCTAAGGATGACACCCATATACATTGTGTGCATAGATTTTTTTAAAATGGTGTCTACACGCCGTATTACTATTTATTTATTTGAACTTGAGATTAAAATTGTTTCCTGTCTCCCTAGCTCTCCACATTAAAAAAAAAATTCTTCCATCAGCCTAACCCAATGAGTTGATTGAATAAATTCAATTATATAAATATTTACACCAAGTTTTCATTTTCATGTGCAAGATTTATTCTGTTAATGTTATAGTCTCATTTTTGAAAATGTGGACAGTATGTTCTCAATTCCCTCGCAGTTGGAGCAGAACGTGAAATAAACTAAAAAATTGATACAGCAGAAGTAATACATTTGCAAGATAATGAGAGACCATTTGGGAGACAAGTCCATTTTTGCAGTGACTTCTCGCCGTCGTCATAGTATCTCTCAACTGCTGACATTCCCGCATCTGGGACGGAAGAAGATAAAAATTGCCATTCAAAATGCTTGTTCAAGTTTGGTGAAAGATTTAATTTCTTCATCTATTACAGCGCCACCAGCCCTATGAATACTATAGATCAAGCCTCAGGGCCAGAAGTATGGAGATTTGGCAGGGTAGACGGTAGCATTCAGCCACAGGGAATCGTAAAGAAGCCAGAGAAAACAAACTTGATCCATTCTGCATCTCAAACTTGTGTTCTGGGCAGTTAGTTGTCCTGAGCGTTTTCTTTGCTCGAAAAGCCTGGAAATGCAGTAATTTAAAAATACTGAGTCGGGAATGGAGATGTATGCATTGACCTTAAAAATGCTACAAGGATTCTCGTAGCATATAGATTTTTATGTAAATAGTATTTAGTAAATATTTAGCAAATAGTAAATATTTAGTAAATAGTAAATACTATTTAGTAAATAGATTTTTACGTAAACAATAAAATGTCATTGCAGTTTTTGTACTGGGAGGTAACTTGGAGATTATCTCATTCATACTTTTATTTTGCAGGTGACTTACCCAAGGTCACACAATTATTTAATGGCAGAACTGTGATTAGACCTGCCATTTCTGAACCACAAATCCGTGCCTTTCCCATGGTGCTTCTTCTGTTGAGTTGGGGTTGGTAGGTTGGCATGTAAGGTGTTGAAATACATAATTTGTTCTCTTTGGGCTGCCTTGTGTAGGGTCCTCTGTTGCCTGGGACATTGTGTCCTTAGATGAAATATTCTTCTCTATCCTTGTGTCTTTTTTGGGGGTGAGATAACTTTTCTGAGTGGAAGGTTGTGCCTGCCCGATTCTGCCAGCCAGTTATGTGACAAAAAGTCCACGAGGAGAGGTGACATTTGGCTAATGGATTAACCATGGTTGTTCTATTCAATTGTCTAACCATGCTTTATCGGTGAGCCTGGTGAAAATCTTGATACTCAGGAAGTCCATAACTTTAAGTGTTACAAGAGCTTGTAATCTTTTTAAGCTCCTCTTCCCTAGTCTTCACATCTAAGTCTAAATACTGTCTACCTTTTCATCTTTTTTTTCCATGCAGTTTGTTCCCATCTATAACATATCTTCTTGTACACAAAGATTCTCAGCAGAGAATCTCATCCTCTCTCCCTGAGAATCACTGATTCAGTCCCACCCCTTCATTTTATAGATCTGGAAACAGACTCATAGGAGTTAAGGACTCGTCTAAAGTCTCATAGCAACCCATTTAAGATGAAAAGCGAAATTTCTTGTTTTGGACAGGATTAAGTGTAGCAGATCTCCCTGAAACGCTGTTCATGCCTCATTAGCATCTGTGATGGTATCTGGCACCGGCTGAGCAGCTGCAATATCTGAGAGGGGCAGGGACGGCTCAGAAGGATTTATTGGAGTTGGGTGTCTAGTAAAATGAACAACTGCATGTGAGTGTAACTACGACACTGCAGACTGCGCTGGGAAATAGGTCTCGTTTACGGAGGTACATCAGCCGTCTGTCTGATCTGGACTGATTTAGGAGAAAGACTGTGTTATTGGTCTCACAGCCAATGATAAACAGAAGCAATTTAGTTTCTTTTCAAGAGACTAGTTATAACTCTGATCCTCTCCAGTCTAAATTAGTCAGTCTTTCTTTATACTTTCGTGGCATATTATTTGCATCTCAAGTTAGCATGTGATGGGAGCCACTTCATTCTCCACCACGTTAGCAGTTCCCATGTTGACAAAGTGAAGGGGGTTCAACTAGGGAGTTCATGGAGTCCCCATTGCCTAGCTGGCGGGGGGGCACCTGGAAAATCTTTAGAGTATAAGGAAAATATTATTTGATACCCTTCAAGGCAATAACAGACCTGTGCATTTTAAAAGAGACTTCAAATAATTTAGTAGCATAATTTTGTAATCTGAGATTATCTCTCATTTATCAGAGCAAGAAATTGAAGTGAAGACAATCAGGGTGACCTATTTCAGGGGAAGAATTAGGAATAAACAATAAATTTCTTCTCGTTCAGTTTGTATCCTATAGCCTCTAGACCAGGACTCAGAGATCCTGTTTTTCATTTCACAGAATAACACAACAGTAAACATATATGGGGGAAGAACTCATGACTGTTTAAAGTCAGCTGTGCTCTAAAACATACTATTGCAGTAAAATTATTTAATGTGGAAGGAATGTGGTTAAGAATACTGTATAGTAACATGCAATTTATAACGTGTAGCCTCAAGGGCCCTTTCTCTTCTGAAACATATTCTTGAGAAAGATGATAATTTTAGAAATTGGATGCACAGTTCGTGACTCTATCCTTGCTCTGTCTTCCAGTATTATAACACAGAGGGCTCTATTGATTTATAAGAATACCATCAAGATTTAAAAATAGACATATATTATTATCCACATACGCACAAAGAAAATCTTACCAGGAAGCTTTAATTGGCAGACACATACCTTGTCTCTTGGAGTTGTTCATTTGTTATTAATATTTTAGGCACACTGACAGTGAAGAGGCGTTCTAGTCTTCCCTGAAATGTGAAAACATTTCAGGCATCAATGTGTTGACACACACACGGTTCAGATGGGCTAAAGATTTAAGCATTGAAATTTATGAGGGTGAGGAAGCTTTGGAATTTAAGGCAGCTGGATAGGTATTTTCACACCATTGGGCCCGTTGTGTTTTTGAAGCTCTTTGGACATTAAAATGCTAAGAACTTTCACTTATTGACAGTACATTGAATAGAATGGGTTCCCAGATTGTTAAAATATCGTAGATCTCCATGTACTCATTTTCCACATTTCTGATTGCTGTTTTTGGTAGATGATTTTTGGTAGTCTTCTTTTAACATGATTAGAAGCTGACGTATTTATGGAGGGCTGCTAATGAATGTATGCCAGACTGTATTACAGTGGAAGTGTGGGATGGGAAGACTTCCCAACCTTTAGAATTCCAGCTGGGAAACTTCCAGAACCCAAGTATGTGATTTCTCCTTGGATGTTTTATCAGCCAGTCTCACGCACATCCTGCCTTCTCTGGCCCACTTCTGATCATAACTTTATCTTTGAAGCCACCTAAGCTCCTCCATAATCCTCGTTCTCTGTGCCACACTATCAGGAACACACCGACATCAGGGGACAGGGGAGGGGACTCAGACCTGGACACAAGTGTTTAGACAGAGGGATGTGGTTGTCACTTTCTGAACTCAACAAAGCGAGATTTGTATCTCTCCTATGTTTCTGCAGTTGCTTTCCTGGATTTAGATTTTATTTTTAGCACATTCTCATTGTGTGGCCACGCATCTGCCCGGCCACCTCTTGCCTGCAGCCACCTTCCTATAAGCCCCATACTCACTGTTCAAGAACCACGGACCAAGGCTCGGACTTGTAAGTGAGGACAGTGGACGGAGGGAAGGCTTGCTTTCCTTGCTCTTTTTAGAGTTTTGGTTTTGAAAGTCAGAAAAATCCTGGGTTTACCATGTACTAGCTGAGAAGGTTTCTTAACACCTCTGAGCCTCATTTTCCCCTTTTGTAAAGTGGCAACATTAACACACACGGTAGTAGCATTGCCAAGTTTGAATGAGTTGATATGCAATGCAGCTTGCAGAGTGTATGGGCACATTGGAGGCGTGCTATTCACGTTCCTTCTCTTTTCTTTTAATAGGACATCTGTCTTATTAGATAGGAGAATACACCCACCTCTCCTTAGCATACCTAGGGTTCACAGTCTAGAATTTTCCATGATGCTAGTCCCCTTTCACCTTGATCTCTGAGGGGGTCTTGTCAGTAGTTCTTCTGCCTTCTAGTATCTTTCCTTTTTAATTACTAGCTTGAGATGACTCTTCTCTGGAGGAACATGATGCTTGGAGCCGCTGAGTTGACATGTACTTCCGAGAACTGCCCCATGGTATTGCTGGTACCAGCCACTCAAACTTGAATTATCGTGTGTAGATGAGAAAACAGAACATTTTTCTTCAAGTTGCCAGAGTGAGAAGTACAAATTCGATTATTAATGATTGCATATGGGAGCACAGGCCAACAGTCTATTTGTTTTCGTTATTAGAACAAGTGTGTTCCAGATGATGGAGATTTTCCCCTTTTTCACTTAAATGGCAAAGGATATTCATTAAGGTCATTAATAAAGACCGGCCGGTGATTTAGCCTCCAAAGCTGCCCCCCTGCATGCTAAGAGACAGAAAAGAAAATCTCAGTGGTTGCGAAGGAGAATGTGAGATTGATTGGAAGCCAAATTATAAACTCATTTCGACTGCAGCCCTGCAGGCTCCGACGTAACATTATTTGTTGTCAGGGATGGAAAACAACTCAGATTCGGGTCCAAGTGATTATTTCACTTGGGCACTGCTGCCTTTCTGCCAACTGCAATTCCGTTCAGACATAGATTAATTGGCCGGGCGGAGACGGAAGTGGGTGGGGGGGAGCGAAGCAGGGACCGCAGTGGAGACACCGAGTTGGGGCCAGGAGAATGGGCCCCAGGCCGTTGGAAACCCATTTCCACATTAAACCCACGGTGCACCGGGGTAAGACTGTGCCGCTGTACAAGAGACTCTTAAATCTCCACAGTGGTACACCTTGCACTTCTGCTGACTTTGTTGGCGTTAATGACTCAGAACCTTGCCACTTAAGTCACCCGGAGGCCGTCCGCATGGAGAAAACAGAGCAGCAGTCCGCAGATATGAGCGGCTTATGATCTTTCCTCTGGCCTCGTGTAACCATTCTGGACCTTATTATTATTATTCCTACACGTGTGTTTATATACGTATTTTTGCTGTGACTTGAATTATAAAGACAGATGAGATAAGCATCACTGCAACTCTTGGGAAGGAGGACTGTGCCATAGTGAACTGAGGGTAGTGTTATTAACACGTAAATAACAAGAGGGGCTCAGCCCCTTTCCGGAATGTTTATTTCCCACTCGCCTTTTTTATTCCAGCTTACTTTGCTTGCACCTCTTTCCCATTCTGCTTTTATCTGAGTTGACACTTCGATTTCCTCCAATGGGATTCGTAAGAGGCAGGGACTGACTGCCTGGGGCCGGTCCTTGTGCCCTGCAGGGGCGCGCGATGGGCGGGCAGGCAGGGCGGGGGTTGCATGGCCTCCCAGGGAGGGTAGCAGCCAGCGGGACCGCTCTCCCCTTTCCGTGGGCGTTTGGGCTCGCCGGGCACGCGGCGTCTGGAGCGGCTGGGACGGTCCCTGGCCCTCCCGGGGAGCAGGCTGGCTCCAGCGCGCCTGGGGCTGGGCTCTGCGGGCGACGCACGTAGTCCTTGCAGGGGGACCTCGCGACCGCGGCGCTCCCGGGGCCTCCCACCCTTTCGAAGCTCGTGCATTTTTTCTTTCCCTCAGGGCAAACGTATATGAGGATTTCCTATTTTTCAGCATTTCATTTCATTCCATGAAACCATTTTTATTTTTTAAGTGGTGGCGCTGCACGCGGTCCTTTCGGAGGAGGGCAGCACTTTCCCTCCTGGCCCCAGCCTGGAAGCCCGGGTGTGACTTCAGCGCTGTGGGAGCATCAGAAGCAGAGCAGCAAGTTAGGCAGCAGCACGTTGGCCACTGTGCACGTTTCTTTCTCGCGAGGTCGGCGTTTTTTGCTTGCTCTTTTTCACGCGAAAGTGTTCAGCTTTGTGTTTACACATCCTTCTACATGATTTGCATTATTTTAGGACTTGACGGTTTGTTTTTACAAATATTTTGCATTTTACTCATTAATATATTGAGGGAAAAATACCATCCTGCTTTTGGGGGTAATACTTTCAGATGAATTGTATTTTATAGACGGAATTATTTAAAATTTGCCCATTTTTGTAATATCAGCTAAATTTAAGTCATGAGAATTTATAGGGGTTACCCTCTATTTTTATTTTATTTTATTTTATTTTTTTTAATATATTTTAGGGGTCTTTCCATTTCAAGGAGAAAAGCCAAGGTAATTTTCAACCAGAGGAAGAATGATATAGCTCCATTGGAACCTTTCTTTACTCTTCCAGGTAAGAGAATCTGTCAATCATAAGTTCTTCAAGGAACAAACCTTTGTACGGTCTCAGTTATATTTTGTATTCTGGATATGTGTGAAATGTTTCATTTTACTTTCAATAGTTTGATTAATACCAAGTTACTATTTCAAGATATTGATACTTTTTCAAGGTAATATTCATACAATAACTTCACTCCTCTGAATCCTTTTCATTCACTTTGTAGAGGCTGTAATCTACATTAAACTTTCCCCAGTTTTTTAGGACTGATCGCAGAGTGGCAAATGACTTAAACCAATAATATGCCTAGAAGAGCTATCTAATTCTTTTTTTTAAAAAAAATGTTTATTTAAATAGGAACATCAGTTCTCCTGTTGGAAGTTGGGATAGAATATTAAACTTTCTAAAACATTCACCCTATCATCAAAAGGTTATCATAATTTTGACCATGCCACAAAATAATTATTTAAATAGAATGGTTTAGGAAATTGAAGAATAATCTTTCTTTCTAATTTATAACATCTTAGGGGTGTACTTTCTAGAACTCCTTGAGAATAGTACCCTAATGGATTATATGGTTGGCTTTAGTCTGGGGACAAATGGAAATCTCTGGAACATTGTTTTAGTTCTGCTCTTGTAGCCAGTAATTTTGAGTTTCCCTGCAATGAGATATTTTATTACATCTGGAAAAACTAAACTTAAAGAAAAACTCCCAAACAAAACAAGAACCTTAAGGTTGAAATGTTACAGTATGAAACAGGAAGTTGTATTTATGGTTCCTGTCTTCGCCAGAGAAATCCTTTTTTCGTTTTCTGTAGAACTGATTGAATAGACATAAAATGAAAATAGATAAACTGTCTTCAAAAAGCTCCCTTAGCCTTCCCTCTTCATTTAACAAATTTCTATCGAGGTTTTGTTGATGGTTCTATATTTTCAAAATATTTTTGTTACATTGATTAAGATAAAAGAATGGAAGTCAAAGTATTTGATGTAACTTGGTTTTGCATTTATGAACTGCCTTGTACTAGAATGAGGGAGTGTGTGGAGTTTTAGAAGGGACTACATTTGAGTTAATAATAGAAAAAGTAAAAACAACCTTGGCAAAAAGTTAATAATACAAACAAAAAGAATTCTCCCCAAATTCTTTTCTTAGTAAAAAGCCAAGTGGGTAAGAAACCTAAGCCAACTTGAGGGGCATACAGAATTGTTCTAATCTTGGGTCTTGTGATGTTTACTGTTTTTGAGAATGACTTGGATGATGTGGAAGAGAATGATGTTATTAGAACACCATGTAGACCATAATTATCAAAACCTAAGATAATATTAGAAAAGAGTCAAAGTAAACTTTGCAAAATAGAGAAGCCATCCAAAGCTGATTAAGGTCCACTTGAGCAAATGCAAAGTTATAGGATGTTTATGCTTTAAAATTAAGCTATTAGAGCAGCAAGATGGGGAATGTTTGGATGGCAAAGAGCAGGGCTGGCCGGCATTGGCTGGAGTTGCCTGGTGGTCACCGTGTTGTTGAATTCCAGGATAGAGATGGGGGTGTTGCCAGGGAGCTGAGAGGCCCAACCAGTGGAGCATTAGCTTGGGAAAGTCATCGTTTTCCAAGGACTGCTCCTTACTTTTATAGACTCTGGGCTTGAAGGTCATTCAGCAGCCGACCTCCCCCAGACCCTCAGGAAACTAAAGTGTAAATTGAGAAGCAAACCAATGGCCTATATTCTTCCTCTGTAGGCAGAGACACTGCCCTGGTGCATGTTTGATGATCATGGTATCCCAGCAAGGGGGGTTAATCATTTGATTCAAATATTTAATAGCATTAGACCATACGAGTTTTGCAATAGGGATATCCTTGCACCTTAAACATGTCCTTCAAAGTTTTGTCCCACCACGATTGAGCACCATGTTTTTCCTGCCATCCTGTATCTTGTTACAGCTTACTGGTGTATTTCCTGCTTCTCTCTCTGTCCTGAAATGTATCCACACTTCCAAATCCTTTATTCCTTTCCTCCTATCAAAGAAAAGATGTGCTGTCTCTCCCCAGCCAGTGCTCTTGGGCCCACCCACTCCTGTCTCTTGCTCCAGTCCCTCTTTCCTGCCTGTTCCTTCCCAACTCACTGTCACTACTTGAAGCCGTGTTGGTCTCTGCAGTCTTCTTTCTGCCTAGGATACTTTTGTCTTGCCACCCACCAGGGAGCTTTTACTGACCCCTTAAAACTCACCTCAACAGCAATCCTTAGAGTAAAGCCTTCCTGTATAGACATCTCTAGCCCTGAAAACCAGAGCCGGGCTCCTGGATGAGTGAGTGAGTGAATGAATGGAAAAGCGGATAAGGATAAGGGGCTGTCTCTTACCTGAAGGTTCCTCTGCTTATTCTGTTAGCCCCTCCCACATTCTTCTTGGCGGGCACACGTCATTGCGTTATCAGTTCTGTTTGCACGAGGGTCTCCTGAGCAGGCTGCAGACCTGTCCTTTCTGATTGTGGTGGTCCAGCTCCCTCTGGCCTGTCTGGGGTATAGAAACTCTGTTTGTAGACACATAACCTTGTAGGTCCTTTGCAGTTCTACGAGCCTATGAAACATAACTACCAAGTAACATAAAATAGTAGCTAATTCAATCTTTTTTGGAATGAATAGGTGTTATAGGTAAATAATAACATAAAACTAAAATGTTCTAACTTGGCAAGTTGCTCATATTTGAAAAGCCAGAGAACTAAGCAGGGCAGTGTGTATTTTACAAAGCGATCTTCTTTTGGACATGCTTTAGACCTTTCAAATATTTTCAGTTAATGGAATGAGATGTGACATAAAGTCTGTAAGCTTGTAATCAGTGTCAGCTTTTCCCGCTTCAATATTCGTTTATATTCCTGAGCCACAGCTGCTTCTTGGCAGTTGAGGCTACTCCAGGAGAGTCACACTGGCACCAGAATGGGTTTCCGGTGATGCAAAGTGTGCCTTCTAGCAGGTTTTCATTCTTCCTGTCGATCGATATTTCATCAGGTCTTGTTGCCGTCTTTCCTGTTCTGTTTTGGGCTCTGCTACTGGGATTCCTTTTTCATCACATTAGATTCTCACCTCCAAGACCGTGCTTCAGCGTCTCACCTCCACGTCTTGTTCTGCCGTCCCAGATCCACAGAGCCTCCCCCATTGACACTTGATCCTTCCCTGGGACTCAGCTCGGAAGGGGCGGGAGGGAGTGAAAGCAGGACTGAGCTTTAGCCTGGACTGGGGCTGAGGTACGTTTTAGAGTTGTCCTAAGGATTAAGATTGGTGTCTGTGACATTCCTGTCACACAGTAGGTATGTGAAAACCTGTTGTTGGTATTAACTAACATGATCTAACAGCATTCTAAAGCGGAAAAAAAAAAATCTCTGATCGCTGTTTCCTTTTCCCTTTCCCAATTTATGTAATTGAAAGAATTCAATTGCTTGTTCGTTCATTAAGTAAGTAATTAAATAAATAAACATCAGCCCAGATGTCCACTAGGAGCAGACAATGTGCTGGCTGCCGGAGGTGTGGGGCAGAATGGGACAGTCTTTGCCTTCAAGGAGCAGAGTAAAGGGAGGGACAGGGGAGGAATGAACAGTTTTTCAGCACAAGGGGTGAGAAATGTCATGAGATGGGTGGGTTTGGAGAACAGGGAGAGGGACCTCTCATCCAGCCTAGAGGGAAGGAATGCAGGAGTCAGTCCCAAAAAGTGATGCATGAGCCACATTTTTGGAAGGTGTGTAGGAATTAGGTAGATGGACTCAGAGGAGCTGTAGGTGTCTTCCTTTAACCTCAGGCGTCCTTTTCTCTGTACTGGGTCATTTAAGCTCATTCAAGATCATTTCAGATGAGCTTAAATTCAGCCCATTTCAGATGAAAGCCGTGCTTCTTGATGTTATTCATACCCTGCAAGAAATCTTGGACTTCTTTAAAGGAACAAACTAGTGTCCTTTAAGTATGGCTCTGAGGCTGCGGGTGACAGGCAGAGCCTGTCACCATAGTGTGCTCCTTGGGCAATTGGCAGCTGTCTTCTGGGGCGCTTGAGAGTAGTCAGGATTCCCAGCCCCACTGCAGACCGACAGAGCAGAAGCACTTGGGGGGCTCAGCTGTTGTGGTTCTGCCCGCAGGAGTACCACAAAATGATGCTGATGTCTCTTCCACGTGGCGAAACTCAGCAATCAGAGCCTGTGTATCTTTTTTGGTATCTTCAGTTCTTTTCACTGTTCCTGTCCATCACATATTGTAGATGGCTGGTGACAGAATTGCTTCTTACTGTCCCTTGGTACCATCACACTGTTGATTTATAGTGAACTTCTTGTCATCAAGACTATGACTCTAACTATACATACGCAGTTCAGCTGCAGTGCAAACATCCTGTTTCGTTACTTAACCAGTGGTTTCTTGTACCCAAATGTGTTGCATGCATTACTTTTTTGAAAACATTTTATTTGGAAATAATTTCAAATTTCAGATGCTTCTTGACTTGGGATGGGGTTAACCCATCATAAGTCGAAAAATCATAAGTCGATCCATCGTAAGTCCGGAACTTTCTATATAGCAATGTTGAAAAAATAAGAACTGTACAAAGAACACTCATATGTCCTTTATCCAGATTGACCTAATGTTAACATGTCGTGCCATTTGCTTTTCATTTGTGTTCTTTCTGTCTCCCTCGTCATGTATACATACATAAAAAATAAATATACATTTTTGTCTGAACCATTTCAAAATAAGTTCATACATCCCAGCCCTTTACCCTGAAGTAATTCACTATGCATTTTCTAAGAATAAGAATATTCTCTTATATAACAACAGTGCAAGTATCAACATCAGTAAATTTAACATTTGTTTCAGTTTACCTAATGTACCGTGCGAGTTCCATGACTTGATATCCCTTTTAATATATTCCCCCTCCAGTACGAAGATCAGGTCTTGCATTTAGTTGTTATATTTCTATGTTTCTCTAGCCTAAACATTTTCATAACCTTTCTTTGTCTTTTGTGAAAATGATGTTTTTGAAGAACAACTTTTTTTTTCTTTTAAAGAACATTCCTCATTTTAGGTTAGATGAGTGATTCTCCTGATTGGATTTGGGTTACGCATTCCTAGCAGGAATTCTGCATCAGTGGTGATGTGTGCTTCTCAGGGTATCACATCTGGACGCACACAGTGTCCATCTGTCTCTCGCTGGCGATGTTAATTTTGATGACCCAGTCAAGGTGATGTGTGATTTCTTTGCTGTATGTTTGAAAATAGTGCTATTTTCTCCTTGAAACTATTATTATAGTAACAACTATTAATATCAATTATATTATTAATATTAATATATCATTGATATAATTATTGTATTATTAATTGTTATTAACAATTAATAATTATTATTAATAGTTATAATAAGAAGAAATAGGTTGCTTTTATTCCTTTTTTTAAGACCTATCACTCAATCATTAGCCCACAATTAGCATTTTTAAATCCTCCTTTTTACAATTAAGAAGTCTGGCATAGAGCTGAGGCTCCCAGCTAATCTTTATCATATGGCGAAAGCTTCAGTTGGATACATTGAAGATGGAGAAATATAAATACCCAAAGAGGAACTTAAGCAGCTGCCACTGAATTTTTAATAGAATGCTTCTATTTTGTATCATGGTGAACTATTCTGAAGAGCCCACACTTTTAAGTTCATAATGAAGATTGCAGTCTAGTGACTGTTAGCTTTTAGGCTGTATTTAGTATGTATTTCAGCCATTCTTCCCTTCCATCCTTGAACTTTCTAGAAACTAAGGTGGTAGTAGCCATGCAACATGGGGCACTAACCATCTGGTTGTCCCAACCCTTCCACTGAAGCTGTTGTTACTGTTGTAGCTTCATGAAGAGGTGGTCCGGGTCCTGATCTCTTTTTCCAAATATCTGCTGTTTGAAAAAGAAACCTCCTTCTTCTTTGCCTGCTTTGGAGATTGACAAAGAGGTTTAGGTCAGAGGTTCTTCATCTTTCTCAGTATATGGTGCCATTAGGGTCTCATTAATTTTTCTGACATCCCTTGGCCAAAGGAAATACCTAATAGTTTTTTAAATTAAGTAGTTAGGTCCATCAGCTACAAGTATTATGTCCTGACAGCTTAGTAGCTATTTGAAAAACTAATAAAATAAATAGAAAAATAATAGTTTTTTCTCATTCTTAAATAACCACAATTACTTAATAATAGGATATGTACGTCTCTGAGTTCTGCATAGTGCCTCGGCCTTGGAATCAGATTATACACCAACAACCTCATTTTGTACAGCAATTGCTTTTATTTCAGGAACCACCGAAAAGGCGGTTTTGAAAAGATACATTGCCAAAAGGAATGTAACTCAATCTAATTCTGAAAGTGTGAGCTACCTTGAGCTAGTAGTTTGCATAATGTCCAACAGATGTCTAGTATCTCTAGGTTTTACTCAAAAATTTAAAATATCCTGAGGCGCCACTGTGAATTCCCTTTGGTGCCTTAGGGTGCCTCCAGTGCATAGTTTGGGAACCATCAATTTAGGTAAAAGAATCTTTCTGGGGATGTTTTATAACCCTTCTGTAACTCTCAGCCACCCAGATATGTGTCTAAAGGGCAGATTGGGGTTAAATAACACTAGGAGAGAGATAATAATGTCACCCCATGTGAGCAGGAGGCAGAGATAATAGGATGACATTTCAACCTAATTGGTAGAAGGTGAAAATTCCTTCTTTCATTTATGCTGTGTCTGAGCCAGACAGGCCTGATTTTAACCTCTTGAGCAGTGTTACATTACATCCTACTCATCAGTGAAGAAAAGAATAGCTGTTTAACTACACTGTTGATGTGATAAGATTTTCTTACTTAACCTTTTTGGTTTGATTCACATATTATTCTCCCCACGAGCTGCCTAATTTCTGTGGATTAATGATTTGTTTGCAAAATATTTTAGAATTATCCACTTCAGGCTTTAGAAGAATGCTATGCATCTCAAAAGTAGGGTTGCAATACCATTTATATCTTTTCATGACAAGATACAATAGCTGCACAAATGAGCTGGGTCCCAGTAGAAATTAGATCTAGGTGACATGATAATTTTAATTTCATTTGTTTGAGCATCAGCTATGAAAAGACTTTCCTAATAGGAATCAGAGGATAGTTGGGAGGTTTAGGTAGCTTTAGAATGATAACTAGGAGCTGCCTCCTTTACGCAGGATGAGGTCTTCGGAGGACGGGGTCTTTCCCTTCAAAGGCACCTCCACTGCCTTCCCTGACTGATTCCAAATGAACAAAAATCAGAACAATACTGAAAAGATGGGAAAGGCGTGGTGTCTGGGATAGGACCCCAAACGGCGGAGTGTAAGCAGACCTTGGCTCTCACAAGCTCCATGACCCTGTGACATGCGGGACATTCGGCATTCCTGTGCACACTCAACGATCGTGTCAACCAGAATGCTTGCCTATCTCCACACAGTTTCAAACACCCCTCAACTACTGCATTTGAGTTAGACTCTAGTCCAGTCCTCTTTGACAAATGGGGAAACTGAGGCTCAGAGACGTAACGAGATCTGCTAAGGTTGTGTAAATGAGTGCAGCTAGGATCCAGGTCCTCTGTGCACCTGTCTTGAATTCATGCTGTGCACAGAGTTGCAGGAGTAATTTCTTTCAGTGCTAACATTTCAAGATCTTTGAGATCAGTGAAAGATAGGAGCTATAGCAGTAAGTAAACCTTGCAAGAAAATTGAAATGGTAAAAAGTCAGCTAGCTTGTTAGATATTAGGATTCCCAGATCTAGAATGAAAGCTTCACGAAGGCAGGGGCATTTACCTCTCATTCGCTGCTGTAGTTGCAACTCCTAGAATACTGCCTGGTGTGCAGGAGACACTCGGCACATTGGTTGATTGAGTGCATGGGCACGCTGTACTGTAATTTATGGATAAAATATTTATAAGTAATATTTACATTTAGGTAATCAGTATTCTGGTAGGATACAAGTTGCTGGATTCTTTCTAAGTTTGCTTAGATGAGCTTTATTTCATAAATTACTCAAATAATCCTCTACAGAAGCAATAATCATATCTGTAATGAGTTCTCACTGCCTAGAATATGATATTGAGGGTATTACTATGTTACTAATAGTTTCGTCATCACCAGCTACATACCTCGCCTATAATATTTTTTGTTGTATATTTGTAATGCTGGTCACAAAGGAAGTACAAATATGAAACTGATTATGTTCATAGCTGGAAGTCTATTATTTGTGTTGAGAGTTTAAAATTCTGACTCTACAAAAGAGGGGGGAAAAAGGAGAAGAAAGCTTTGCCCCTTGATAACTGTGGCGTTAGACGCCACCTACGTTGGAGGGTACTGTCCTTTCAAAGGTCTCTCTTGTAATGCAAGGGGTATTTATGTTCTTGCCGCTCACCAGTAGAATAACAGCACACGGGGCTTTTTACAACGTCATGTTTATGTAAGGAGGAACATGCAGGTTTGCAGTATTGCCGAGAACACGAATATGTCTGGGTGACTTTATTCCAAGAAATTCAGTGATGGGTGGCACAGTCTCATTTTTATTCACAGCTTGCTAGTTATGACTTATTTATTACTTAGGTTCGTTTATATTGGGACCAAGTTAGAAAAGCATTGGGTTGTTCAGAATAGCATCCCAGGTGGGGAGAAAGGGGGAAACAGCATCCTCACCACCTGGTTCTAAACAAGTCTGCAAATGCAGTCAGTTTTCAGCGATTATTTTCCCTGTCCTGCATTCCTGACCGTATGGAAGTGTGCAGTCAGTAAAGCCCTGAGGATGAGAACACAAACACGTTTTTAATGACGATTTTCACCTTTCTGTCCTTCCAGCTAGAGGTAATTATTAATATTTATTTATTTTTACTAAAAGCAGTATTTGTTGTTTAATTGAAACAAACAGATAACAGCAATACATTACAAGATAAAATACATGATACATGTCACGTATTTTGTCTTTTTCTCCTATTTACGTCTTTTAAAATTTTTTTTATTTTTAATTATTAGGGGTACATAATAGTTGTATGTCTTTATAGGGTACATGTGATGTTTTAATACAGACATACAATGTGTATTAATCAAATCAGGGTAATTGGAGTATCCATTGTCTCAGACATTTATTATTTCTTTGTGTTAAGAACATTCCAATTCCATAGTTATTTTAAAATATACTCTAACTTATTTTTTTTTTTTTTTTGAGACAGAGTCTTGCTCTGTTGCCGGGGCTAGAGTGAGTGCCATGGCGTCAGCGTAGCTCACAGCAACCTCACACTCCTGAGCTCAAGCAATGCTTCCGCCTCAGCCTCCCAAGTAGCTGGGACCACAGGCATGCGCCACCATGCCCGGCTAATTTTTTCTATATATTTTTAGTTGTCCAGATAGTATCTTTCTATTTTTAGTAGAGACGGGGTCTCGCTCTTGCTCAGACTGGTCTCAAACTCCTGACCTTGAGCAATCCACCCGCCTTGGCCTCCCAGAGTGCTAGGATTACAGGCGTGAGCCACCGTGCCCAGCCCCTAACTTATTTTTGATTATAGTCACTTTGTTGTGCTATCAAATACTGTTCATTCTATGTAACTATGGAACTATATTTTTGCACGCATTAACCATCCCCAGTTTACCCCACCCTCCCCGCTACCCTTCCCAGCCGCTGGTAACCATCATTCCACTCTCTGTCTCCATGAGATCAATTGTTTTTAATATTTAGCTTCCACATATGAGTGAGAATGTGTGAGATTTGTCTTTCTGTGCCTGGCTTATTTCACTTAACATAATTTACACCAGTTACATCTGTGTTGTTGCAAATGGTGGCATTTCATTCTTTTTATGGCTGTATAATATTTCATTGTGTATACATACCACAATTTCTTTATCCATTCATCTGTTGATGGACACTTAGATTGATTCCAAATCTCAGCTATTGTGAATACTACTACAGTAAGCTTGTGAGTACAGGTATCTTTTTGATATACTGAATTCCC
>CAUYSK010071956.1:0-11095 GCA_963575035.1 Avahi laniger | reverse complement strand
GTGTCCATCAATACATGAGTGGATTAATGAAATGTGGTATATGTATACTATGGAGTTCTATTCAGCTTTAAGAAACAATGGTGATATAGTACTTCTTGTATACTCCTGGATAGAGTTGGAACGCATTCTACTAAGTGAGGTATCCCAAGAATGGAAAGAAAAGCACCATATGTACTCACCATCAAATTGGTGTTTACTGATCAACTCATAAATGTACATATAAGAATAACATCTATTGGATGTCAGGCAGCGGGGAGGGGGAGGCGGGGACGGGTATATACATACACAAAGAGCGCAATGCACACCATTCAAGGAATTGACACGCTTGAAACTCGGACTTGGCGGAGAGCGGGGAGGCAAGGGCAACATATGTAACCTAAACATCTGTACCCCCATAATATGTTGAAATAAAAAAAAAAAGCTAAAAAAAAAAGACAGTACTATAGAAGAAAGCATTATATTAGATGAACAAAATAGGTTCATTTAAAATATAATTGAAATAAAAACACTACATCTTTAAAACTAACATATACCTAAATTCTAGAGCAGTGTCAGCCTTTGGAGTCAGGCTGCAAAAGATTGAATTCTGGCTCTACCACTTATAAACTATGGGCCCCTCAGCAAATTACTTAAATGGAAGGAAAGACTCAATATTGTAAAAATGTCAACTCATCCAAATTGATTTATACAATCTCAACTGGAATTCTAGAGAGATTGCTTTGTGTGTGTGAAAACTGGCAAGCTGATTTTAAAATGTGTATAGCAATGCAATGGACAAAGGATAGCTAAAAGAATCCTGATGAAGAGAGCAAAGCTGGAGGATTTACTGTGCTGTCTATCATGATCCATTATGAAGCTATAGTAATCAAGACTGTGTTACAGGAGCAAGGATGGGCAAATAGGCCAATAAAGAGTCAAGAAATTGATCCGTATGTACATAGTCACCTGATTTATGAAAGAGGTGAGTCATACTGCTGCACAGTTTGGAAAGAACAGTCTTTAATAAATGGTCCTCGGTCAGTTGGATATACATTTGGAAAAAATGATTCTTGACTCCCTACCTCTCAAAATTCACAAAAATCAGTTCCAGATGTATCGAAGATCTAAATGTGAAAGGTAGAAAATGAACATTTTGGAAGAAAACAAAAAAGAACATATTCATGATCTAGAAGCTGGCAAAGGTTTATTTAAAATTCTGATCATAAATGGAAAATGTAATATGTTGGGAAATATTAAAACTAAGAACTTTTGTTCATCCAAAGATAGCATGAAGTGAAAAGGCAACCCAAAGAGTATGAAAATACATTTTTCATACAAATATTCAACAGAAGACTTGAATCCAGATCTTATGTATATATTTTTTAAACACAAATTAATAAGAAAAAGGCAGACTATCCAGCAGACAATGGGGCAGAAGATCTTAACAAACACTCTGCAATAAAAGGATATCCAGATGGCCAATAAACATATTAAAAGGTACTCAACTTTATTCATTAGGAAAATTCAATTTAAAACCACAATGCAATACCTGTATAAACATACTAGGGTAGCTAAAATGAAAAAGATAGAAAATACCAAATGTTAGTATGAAAGTGGAGCAACCAAAACATTCACACACTGCTGGTGGGAGTGTAAAATGGAACAACATTTTTAGAAAAATCACTGGCAGTTCAGCCACTATGACCTACCCATTATACTTTTACATATACCTTACAGAAATTTTCACATATATTCATCAGAAGATATGTATAAGAATGGTCATAGCAGCACTGTTTCTAGTAGCCCAAAATAGAAACTACGCAGATGCTATGGTCTAAATATTGGTGTCCGCCCAAAATTTGTATGTTGAAACTCAATCCCCAATGTGATTTTATTAAGAGTTGGGGCCTTTTGGGAAGTTATCAAGTCATGGGGCTCCCCGCTCATGAATGGGATTAGTGCTTTTATAAAAGAAATTGAAGGGAGTGCATTTGCCCCTTCGACCATGGGAGGACACAGCAACAAAGCGCTGCCTTTGAAGCAGAGAACAAGCCCTCACCAGACACCAAATCTGCTGGCAACAGGCTAAGTTATTTTGTTATAGTAGCCCAAGTGGATTAAGACACCAGATGGTAAAATAAATTGAGATATATTCACAAATTCACTCTTAGACTTTTGGGGATGGGCCAAGACGAACAGTGGATAGTGAAATATTCATCAATACTAGTGCCTCCTTAGGTCTAGAAAATGATGCTTCTGGTTCTTCCAAAGGGAAGCATGTATAAGGGAAAGGGATGTGTAAACAATCAGCATGGTGCTTCTCTGAAGTATGCATTAACTTAATTGCTCTAAGGTATCTTTTATAACTGCTAGATGAGGCTAATTTGACAGACAAAGTGACAGAGTTGACAAACTTGATGAGAGGTGCTCAGCTAATTTTAAAACCAAATCTGAACATTTCAATGATAATACAACATTTTACATATTAAAACTTACTATAAAAATTCATATTGTAGATTATTTAATGACATATAAATTATATATAAATATAAAAATTCTAAAGTAAGACACAAATAGGGATAACTCTTGATTTTATAAAAAATATGTGTACATGTATATTTAATCAATTAGTGTAAAGCTATAATGCCAAAATGCAACAGTAATAATCAATGTGAATAGAATGATTATTTTTTTCTTTTTGCTCTGTATTTTATAAATTTTCAATGAAAGCAAGAAAATGTTTTCCTTTTTAAATTTTTTAAATATTTTTATACAATCACAGACTTACAGCAAAGTTACAAGTACAGTATATTTTTTGGAAGGTTGCATTTCAGAGGAAGTTGCTGCCTAATTCTCTACCATTCCTGAATATTCGAGGGGATCTTTCCTGCGAATAAGAACATTCTCCTCTGTAAACACAAGACAACTATCAACAGTAAGAGATTTAACATTGATAATATTGCTATCAACTAATCCTCAAATCCCACTCAAGTTTGGCCAATTGTTCCAATAATGTCCTTTATATCAAAAAGCTCCAGTTCAGATTCAAGCATTGCATTAATTGTCATGTCTCTTCAATCTGGAATTACTATTCAGTCTTTCTTTGACTTTCGTGATCTTGACACTTTTTTTTTTTTTTTTTGTGAGACAGAGTATAGCTCTGTCACCTGGACTGGAGTGCAGTGAATTAATCAAAGCACACAGCAACCTCAAACTCCTGGGCCCGAGTGATCCTCCTGCCTCAGCCTCCCAAGTAGCTGGGACTACATGTGCATACCACCAGGCCCAGCTAATTTTTCTATATTTTGTAGAGAGACAGGGTCTCGCTCTTACTCAGGCTGGTCTTGAACTCTTGGCCTCAAATAATTCTCCCACCTCGACCTCCCAGAGTGCTAGGATTACAGGCGTGAGCCATTGCACCCGGCCCCAGATTGTTTTTAGAAAAGTTGGTATTGATTTTTCATTCCTGCTACTGGGGAAAATTAAGTTAAATAGTCCTAATAAGGTCTTCGTGTGTGGACTTTGGGCACATTATTTGTCATCTTGCAAAAAAGCCATATTACAATTTTTACTAATGAATAATCATATACTCCGTGCCTGGGTGAAAATAGCTGCGCACTTGATCTTTTGCTTTAGCTTTGAATCTCGAAGTACGCAGCCAATTTGTGTTATGAATGGGGACTTCACAGCACGTATTATCGACTTAAATGGTATTAAGTGGTGGCTGACCATCAAGAAGGTAGAAAAGCTGGAGACTGGGGAATACCACCTTGCCACAGGCTTCAAAAGCATTAGACAGAACCCAGTATATATTTATATTCTTTGCTCATTCATCCTCTATTCCTGACTAGTGTGGTCACAAATTATATTTAAACATGTAACTCTATAGACATATGATGCAACATAGAGCAAAACTGCATCCAGAATTTCATGACAAGTGGCATGCGTTTCTGGGAGGAGAAAAATATGTTGAGCTGCCTTTAGGATTGTGACCGACCCCTTGGCCATTGCATGCCTGGTACCTCAGGTCTGGGACGTTTCTGTTGCAAGCCTCTGAAGTCCAATGACTTGGAGACTGCAAGCGACTCAGGGTTTGTATAAGCAATTGTATTTCAGCCGGTTCTCTCCTGATATTTACAAAACTGCCTGGAGTGTACTTAGGAACACGCAATGATATCTATTTATATTAAGAAAACAATGACTCACTTGAGGGATGAAGGAAAGCATCCTAAATGATGCCTAAATGAACGCCAGTATATTTTCCAGCAGTCTTTAATTTTCTGTCACTCCTCTTTTTCTTTGAAATCTTGAGTCAGAAGCTAACTGACTTCATGGTTTTCTTCGCCATCATTGGATACCCTCTAGAGAATTATGACTTAAAGACGGCATTCTTCCTTCTCGAAATCCATTTTAAAAATTTCTCCACGCAGAGCCACGGGCTGTTTTGGTGTTCGAAGTGAGCAGTTAAAAGTGGAAGTCACATGTGTTGAGAATATTCCTCTGCTGCCCCTTGCCCTGCTTGTGTGCCTGAGGGGACACACATCTCAGAGGGCAGCGGGGGAGCCATCGTCTAATGAGGTTATTATTTCTGTATGTATAATAAAAACGCAGAGGACAATAGCGCATTTGTTATAAAGGCTACTCAAGTTTATTATAAAATTATGCTTCCCCAGAAACAACAACCCGATAACTAACTGTGAGTATGAGTCTTACTTGGTATATAGCCAGGGCTATAAAATACACAAAGCCAAACTTGGCCATTATTTCCATCTGAACCTTAGAGATTGTTGTAACAATATATTCAGCCTTAACAAAGATGGTTGGCATCATTTCCGTTTTCCTCCTGTTAATTCCTTGGTCATCTTCAAATGCAAAGTCGCTCAAAATGCAGGGTCCTTTGTCTCCTCTTATTTTTCTTGTGGCTAAAAAGTATAGTAATTTATCCTTTCTTCCTCAGTTTTGACCCTCGTGCTTTTTCCTTCCTTCCTTCCTCTTTTTTTTGGTATTGCTCTGTAGTTTATAAAGTCTAGAAATTTCTCTCTCATAAGATTAGTAAATGAGTAATTTCTCTTTCTCACTTTCCTTTCTTAGAAATTGTCGTTATTCATCAACGTTTAAGAACAATCCCAAGACATGGTTTATAAGAAAAAGAAACCTATTACAAAATATATGAGGAAGTTTCTGACTTAACTTCCCGCTGAAATTCCTGGGAAGACAGAGACGAAGATGAAGGCTCACGTAACCCTCATATCCTGGAAACAATGAAATGCAGTGGTTCGAGCTTGGACATCTTGTGGTCCTGGATGAGAATGTTGACTCTGCTGCAGTAGGAAGCTGTGGACCTTGGGAAAATGACCTACCAACTTTGTGCCTCTGTTTCCCAATCTGTAAAATGGGGACTCCAATGCCTGCCTGGGGGGATTAATCTGAAGATTTCCTACAACAATATTTATGTATAACCAGGATGATTTGCTTCACAAAACCCACGTGCAACTAAAGGCACATTTCTTGATTACTCTGAATGTTATATATAATACAACAAAGTCTGGATCTGAACCCTCCACTTTCTGAGGCCTGCAAGAAGCTTAATATCAGTTGGCTTATGCAGCTCACAAAAGCTGGGAACAGGCCCTTTGTTCTTCGACTCTGTGGTCACTGCCCTCGGCACTGCTAATTCTGCAGACCAGCCTCTGTGGAGCTTGAGTCGTCACCACCCTCTGGAACTGCTGATGCGGGCTTTGGTGACACCTGCTTAGCAGTCCTGATATGAAGTTCACACACCCCCATAGTGAAGCCCCTTCTAGAATGTCACTCTTGGGCAGGGTGTCAGTTTCTATCACCTGGCAGAAACTTCATTCCCACAGCTCACAGATCCTGGGGATTCACCCCCTTTCTGGGCTGGATCTTTCTGCCAACCCATAGAAACACCAGGCTCCATCCCCGCCTACTCTTGGACAGTCATGGCACCTTCCTGGGAGGACCCATAATTCCCAAACAAAGGCTTGTATGGAGGCAATTTCTTTAGAGGTTCCTGGAACAGGAAGGAGCCGTCAGCACTTCTCTGGGGCTAAAGAGCCAAGACCTTCGTAAACAAAGACCTGTCTTTCCCTCCAGTGGAAAGTGTTGGAGTGTATGAGAATGCAACACAATCCACATGCTGACATATTTGGAAACTATTAAGCACACGGCAAATATTCCAAAGGCATCACTAGTTTGCCAAATACCCCTCAGTCGAGAGTAGGTGAGCCGACCTCTGAAACAGGTTTACTACAGGAAACAAAAAAGGAAAATTTAGGTTAGTGCGGTGGCTCACACCTATAATCCCAGTGTTAGGGTGGAAAGCCTAGTAGGTGCTCACGGTGCAGCTGGAGAAAGATTTCTCATGCAGAGGTTTAAGATATAAAAGTAAAAAAATATTATTTTATCGTCTTGGGTGGGGATGGGGGGTGGAAAAGAGAGCAGGGAGAAGGCGTGGCATCCCAAAGAAAGAGAAGGGATGTCAGCGGTGAGGCCAAGTGGCTTGCTGATTTTGTGGGGACAAAGAGAAAGGAATAAAAAAATAGTGATTGTTGTCAGTTGAAACAGAAATGTCTGTGGAGTAATTAGCGGGCAGTTTCCAGATATCAAGTTGTCCACTTTTCTTGTTTTCTCTTTTCCTGGAGACTTGATTATCTCTGAGATATAGTCAGGCTTATCACAGGAGATGTGATTTTGTCCCTGACATATGGTTTTGGGCAGGAAACTAAGGCCTGGAGTTTGTCCCCCTGCTGTTCCTTGGGAACTTCTCAGGAACACTTTGAGACTATAAAACAAATTCGAAAAGCAGTTTCTGGAAAATGCAAAGAGAAAGATTTGCATTTTGGGCCCTTTCCAGATGTTTGTGAAAAACGGAGTCCCTGCGGGGAGCCTGCTAGCTAGGAGAGCAGAGAGTAGGGAGAGCTCAGGATTGGTCTTTAGATGTTACTGGGGAAATTGTAGGATTTGGTATTTTCCTGTTATTTTTGCAAGGCCACGCCTTTCACTAGCACTCTGGGAGGCGGAGGTGGGAAGATTGTTTGAGCTCAGGAGTTCAAGATCAGCCTGAGCAACAGCAGCTGGGGAAAGATTTCTCATCTCTACAAAAAATAGGAAAAACTAGCCCAGTGTAGGGGCGCGTACCTGTAGTCCCAGCTATTTGGAGGCTGAGGCAGGAGGATCACTTGAGCCCAGAAGCTTGAGGTTGCTGTGAGCTATGATGACACCACGGCACTCTAGCCTGGGCAACAGAGTGAGACTCTGTCTCAAAAAAAAAAAGAAAAGAAAATTTAAAAAATATCTTTGACTACAAGAATTCATGGTCTGAGAATTATGGAAAACCACACACAGAGAAAAAACTCAGATGAAAAGTTAGCAAGAAAAGATATATGGTCTATGGCCATACCACCCTGAACGCACTTGATCTGGTCTGATCTCAGAAGCTAAGCAGGGTCGGGCCTGGTTAGTACTTGGATGGGAGAAAAGATATAAAGAGAGATGAGAACAAGAATGGATGACAAAAAAAATGCAATTAAAGAATTAAAATCCCTCGTGGAGGTGGAAATAAGCAAAACTGACAGTGTAGAAAATGGAATCACCAGTTTGGGGTTTAACCTTGAGAGGTCTTCCAGGATGGACAGGAAGAGAACATAGAGTTAGAAATGATGAGGGAAAATAAGTAGATACTGATAGATAAAGAAGATGGGAATCCAGTTTAAGACTTATGGTATTACTAACAAAGAAACCAGAACAATAGAAATAAATGATAATAATGTTATTGAAGAAAACTTTTCTAAGCTGGAAAGAGAGCAGAGCATATTGACTGACAGGACTCACAAATTCCAGGCAAAATCAGTTTTTAAAAATCCACACCTGACATGCATATGGACAACATTTTTAAGTTACAAAGACCAAAAAAAAAAAAAATGCTGCAAGTATCCAGGCAGGAAATAACCACCCCCACCCCAAACAAGTTATACAGGAAGAAGAAACACCAGACTGACTTCTCACCTCTTTGCAGTACTAATGATCAGAAAACAATAGAGAAGCATCTAAAAGAATTTTATATTCAGCCAAGTTGACTTTTGTGTGTACATGACATTGCTTCCTAACATTTCCCAGTTTTCTTACCATATTTCTCCCCACATTACAAAATATAGCGATGAGACTGATTAGTATTCACAAAGAGTAGTTATTACATCTTATCCACCATGATAATTTTCATTTCTTGATGAGATTCTAAAATCACACATAGACACCTATTTTATGCCTCATCATCTTTGTGCGCTTTAACCTTGGTTTTAACGATCCTCTGATCTGACAGTGGTCATGTTATCTGCTGCTGAGAAAAGAGGTCTCCCTCCCAGTGGCTTCTCTAACCCGCCTCTCCTACGCCAGGGGTGGCCCTAGTGTTTGCCTTGCCACTGGGAATTTATACTTTGTGGGCGTAGTGTTTGCTCAGGTGGAAGAGCTCGACACACCAAGTCTTTGCTCCTTAATTTTTCTCCAAATGTCAAGACTTTAGTTTATAAATCATATCAACAAGACACAGAGTTCAAAGGACATTGTGTCTTCTAGTCTAGCAACCTCTGTTTCCAGGTGAGGACACTGACACCCAGAAAGGAGTCATCACTCACGTACACTCACAGATTCAGATACTGTTTGAGTTGGGTCTCACTAGGCTCCTGGTTTTTCTGCACCCATCGAGGCTGACACTGATGGGCAGGATTTCATGACAGGCCCACGTGAGCCAGTCTTCACCGTGAGGATGAGGTTCATGAGCGCTAGTGCCAAAGCATGTGGAACGGCCAAAGGCAAGCCAAGGCCACCTAATCAAAAGGTCAGTGAATTTCTAATACTATGTGGAGACACCCCTTTAACACAACACCTTGAAACAACTGAAGAATGCATTATTCTTCTATAATGAATTACTCAAGGTATTCATTGTAGAAGAGTCCCAGGACGCAGTCGACATGCCCCCAGCCAGTTCTTCAGAATTCTTCAAAGTTTTGACTTTTATGGGATTTAATAACAGAAACTTTTTCTTTCTAAGCAAGAAGAGTTGGCTCACGATACCTGACATCCCTTTGTTCAACAGTGGTCCAAGTTCGGGAGACAAGGTCACCTCCTGAATCTGCAGATTCCATAGCATTTGTACGTGGTACTTAGGTGAGTCAGGAACTCTTTAGGTTGCAAAAGGCAGAAGCCCCACTCGAACCAGCCTAATCAAACCAACAAAAAGAAAAAAATGCATTGGTTCATAACCAAATACCAGGAAGGCAGCAGTGGAGTTGGTCTTGGGATTAACGCCTCCACTGATGGGGGAACACGGCTGCTCGCTTTGGGCTTTCCCCGTGGGAGGCCACGACTCCGGCCACAACACCAGCCAGCTCACCGATCACAGAGCCAATGTCTCACCTGGGCTGCTGACACTGCACAGAGATGCATCTTCTCCTTCTTTTTTTTTTTTGTTTTTGAGACAGGATCTCGCTTGGCCTCCCCAGGCTAGAGTGCCGTGGCATCAGCCTAGCTCACAGCAACCTCAAACTCCTGAGCTCAAGCAATCCTCCTGCCTCAGCCTCCTGAGTAGCTGGAACTACAGGTGTGCACCAGAACACCCAAGTAATTTTTTCTATTTTTAGTCTTCTGGCTAACTTTTTTCTAGTTTTAGTAGAGACAGGATCTCGCTCTTGCTCAGGCTGGTCTTGAACTCCTGATCTCAAGGGATCCTCCCACCTCAGCCTCCCAGAGTGCTAGGATTACATGTGCGAGCCACTGTGCCCGGCCACAGAGATGCGTCTTCTAGGGCTGATGCACATTCCTACACCAACAGAGCATGAAGACATCGTCTTGGAGACTCACACTTGAGTGTCTCCTCCTCACCTGTAATGACCTCACGAAGATTCTCACCTGATACCAAGTGAACCTATTCTCTAAGCCCTGGACACACCATCCTGTCCTCCCTCCTGGTGACTGTCTTATCTAGAGGAGGGGAGGGAAGAGAGACCAGCAAGTCTCTTTTCAGCACCAATGCTACTTAGAGAACAGAGCGGAAAGAGGACATCTTCCAGCTGCTGTTGGGTACACAAAATTCTCAGGAGGGACACTGAGGGCCAGAGGGACAACTCAGACTGTTTCCATGCTCACCACCCTACTGAGGCAAATCTCATGCCACTCAGTCAGGGGAGATAGACAGGAATAGGCACAGGGCAGATATAGACAGTAACCACGATGTTATCTGTAGCGGGTTTCAGTTACAGACACCTTGGATTTCCAAGAAAGGAGGAAAGAAATGAATAATTCCCCTACTTTGCCTTCCCCTTGGTGGTGACCAAACCCACTTGTGGAAGGTGCGGGATGCTCTCTAGCCTGCCTTGTGCTCAGGAAAGACTGTCCGAGAGTACAGGTGCTTAGGAACCTGCATGGTAACCAGGCATGCGTGGTGGAGGCTCTCTCCTCTCTCAGAGCCCCTTCCAGGGGACATGTGGTCTCTCTCCCCTCCCCCACTCCAGATAAGGCAGTCACCAGCAGGGAGGGGCAAGACGGAGTATCCAGGGTTTGCTTAAGGAACAGGTTCACTTGTCACTACAGGTGAGTAAGGACACACCCAAGCCCAAGTCTCCAAGATGATGATGTCCTCATGCTCTTGGACGGGCATTGGGGATGTGCATCAGCCTTAGAAGGTGCATCTCAGACAGTGTCAGCAGCCCAGGAGAGACCTTGGCTCTGTCATTGGTGAGCTGGCTGGTGCCACTCAAGCAAAGCGGAAGACAAGAGAACCCAAACTCAGAGAAGTTAAATAACTCACCTAAGATCACACAGCAGTGAATGGCAGAGTCTTGATTCAAAGTCATGTCTGTCCGACCCCAAAATCTAGGCTGTTGCCACCACACCAGGCTGCAGGTCACCGCAGCCAGATGGAACAGACTGACAGCCCTGTCTCGGGGGTTCCTTGTCCTGTTTCCCCAGTCTGCTACACTGAATTTTAGGGCCTTCACCGGGGCCCCAGCAGAGTAAGTTTGGGATTTTGCAAACACAGCCCTTGATTCAGTTTGACTGCCAGGACAACCGCCTCATTCACAGGAGGGCGGTAATGAAAGGG
>CAUYSK010071954.1:0-26725 GCA_963575035.1 Avahi laniger | reverse complement strand
TTTGTTGCCTGGGGCGAGTGCCGTGGCATCAGCCTAGCTCACAGCAACCTCAGACTCCTGGGCTCAAGCGATCCTACTGCCTCAGCCTCCCGAGTAGCTGGGACTACAGGCATGCGCCACCATGCCCGGCTAATTTTTTCTGTATATTTTTAGTTGTCCAGCAAATTTCTTTCTATTTTTAGTAGAGATGGGGTCTCGCTCTTGCTCAGGCTGGTCTCGAACTCCTGACCTTGAGCAATCCACCTGCCTCGGCCTCCCAGAGTGCTAAGTTTATAGGCCATGAGCCACCGTGCCCGGCCTATTTTTTTTTTTTAATATGAAGGGGTGGGGGGTTGTGAGGAGGGGTGTTCAGTTGCCTTGTTTTTCTTTATTGTTGTTAAGACAGAGTCTCCTTCTGTCGCCCTTGATAGAGTGCAGTGGCGTCATTGTACTTTACTGCAACGTCCAACTTCTGGGCTCTAAGCCATCCTTCTGCCTCGGCCTCATGGGTAGCTGGGACTGCAGGTGAGAGCCGTGACACCTGGCTGGGTTTTTTTTTTTTCCTTTCCTATTGGTAGAGACAGAGTCTCACTCTTGCTCAGGCTAGTCTTGAACTCCTGAGCTCAAGCGATCCTCCCCGCTCGGCCTCCCAGAGTGCTAGGATTATAGGCATGAGCCATGCCTGACGAAGTGCTACCTTTTTCCTGTTCTTCAGTTCACTCCTCTGGAAATGGTAAGAACTTTGGCCTCTCCCTAACCTCCCAGTAGAGAGCTACCAATTTCTTTGGAGGGGACATTGTCATCAAATTCTTGTTAGAGATTTGGATCTTGAATGATAAATACATGTGGAATTCCATCCCCATCTGGGTCACTGGGTATGGCCCTGGGAAGCTTGTGGGTGGGGTGTGGACCTGGTTGAGAATTATTAATGCAGTCTGACCTCTCCCTTCAAGCATATGTGGCCCCATGTGAGTAAGAGTGAAGATCCGGGGAGTTCCAAGAAAAGGACATTTGAATGGGGGAGAAATTGGCAGGCGATTACCTTAGATTTTTGCTCTGTAGGAGTTTCCCCCCCATCATTTTTTTTTTTTTTTTTTTTTTTTTGAGACAGGGTCTCACTCTGTTGCCCAGGCTGGAGCAATCATAGCTTACTTCAGCTTCCCCAGTAGCTGGGACTTCAGGTGCATGCCACCACGCCCAGCTAATTTTTAAATTTTTTTGTAGAGACAGTATCTTGCTATGTTTCTCAGGCTAGTGTCAAACTCCTGGGCTCAAGTAATCCTCTAGCCTTAGCCTCCCAAAATGCTGGGATTATAGGCGTGGGCTACCGTGCCTGCCCCCCATTTAAAAAATTATGGTAAAATACACTGTTTTGGTCCATTTCAACTGCTATAACAAAAGTAGCTTAGTCTGGGTAATTTATAAACAACAGAAATTTATTTGTTAACAGTTCTGGATTGCTGAGCAGTCCAAGATCAATATACCGGTGCACAGGATTCAGTGTCTGCTGAGGACTTGTTCTGTATATATAGGTGGTTCCTTCTTGCTGTGTCTTCACGCAATGGAAGGGACAAGGTAGCCCCCTTCAACCTTTTTTTTAAGGGCACTAATCTCACTCATGAGAATGGAACCTTCATGACTCACTCACCTCCTAAAGGCTCCACCTCTTAATACTATTGCATTGGGTGTTAGGTTTCACCATATAAATTTTGAGGGGACACCAATATTCAGACTATATCATACATGTAAAATTTACTGTCTTAACTATTTACATGTACAGTTCATTGATATTAAGTACATTTACATTATTGTACAACCATCACCACCATCTGTCTCCAGAACTCTTCATCTTGCAAAACTGGAACTGTGTATCTGTTAAACAGTAATTCCTCATTCCCCATTCACCCCAGCCCAGGTAACCACCATTCTACTTTGTCTCTATGATTTTGACTACTTGTAGGTACCTCCTGTAAATGGAATCATATAGTATTTATCTTTTTATGACTGGCTAATTTCACTTAGCATAATGTCCTCAAGGTTCATCCATGTTGTAGCACGTGTTAGAATTTCCTTTCTTTTTTAGACTGAATGATACTCCATCCATTGTATGGATTTTACTTATCCATTCGTCCATCTGGAGACACTTGGGTTGCTCCCGTGTTTCAGCTATTGTGAATGATGCTGCTATGAAAATAGGTGTATAACTATCTCTTCGAGAGAGACTTTGCTTTCAATTCTTTTGGGTAAATACTCAGCAGTAGACTTGCTGGATCATATGGTAATTCTATTTTTAATTTTTTTGAGAACTACCATGCTGTTTTTTGCATCAACTGCACCATTTTATTAATACATTCCCACCAACAGTGCACAAGGGTTCCAATTTCCCCACATCCTTGCCAAGACTTGTTATTTTCTGGGGTTTTTTTTGATAGTAGCCATCCTAATGGGTGTGAGGTGCTATCCCATTGTAGTTTTGACTTGCATTTCCCTAATGACTAGTGATGTTGAGCATCTTTTGATGTGCTTGTTGGCCATTTGTATACCTTCTTTGGAGGGTCAGTCCTTCTTTCCCCATTTTGAATCGGGTTGTTTGTTTTTATGGTGTTGAATTTTAGAAGTTCTCTGTATATTCTGAATATTAATCCCTTGTCAGATATATGATTTGTAAATAATTTCTCCCATTCTGTGAATTGCCTTTTTACTCTGTTGATAGTGTCTTTTGATGCATAAAATTTAAAAATTTTCATGATGTCCAGTTTGTCTACCTTTGCTTTTTGTTGCCTGTGGCTTTGGTGTCATATCCAAGAAATCAGTGTCAAGTCCACTGTCGTGAAGCGTTTCCTCTGTTTTTTTCTAAGAGTTTTATAGTTTTAGATTGAGATCATGAATGCGGTGTTAGGTAAGGGTTTAACTTCATTCTTTTGCATGTGTTTGCAGGAGTTTTAAAATATAGTCTCTCCTCACCTGTGGCTTTGTGTTCCCCCTTCAGGTGGTGAAGGAGCACTGTGTGGTGCACAGTGTTTGAGAGTACAGTCGTCCCTCAGTATCCGCAGAGGACTGGTTCCAGGACCCCCCACAGATACCCAAATCCATGGATGCTCACATCCCTGATCTCAGTGGCATAGATTTGCATATAACCTATGCACATCCTCCCGTATACTTGAAATCATCTCTAGATTACTTATGATACCTAATACAATGTAAATAGTTGTTATTCTGTATTATTTTTAATTTATATTAGTTTTTATTATTGTACTATCATTTTTAATTTTATTTTTTTGAATATTTTTGATCTGTGGCCAGTTGAATTTATAGATACAGAACCATGGATATGGAGGGCTGACTGTATACCAAATGATGGCGGTGATGCCACTGGGTGACAGACTCCTCTCACAGAGAGGAAAATGTGCTCCACCACAGGGCAGGGCATTAAATGGTGAGGGGTGGTACAGAGAAGATTAAACCTAAACCTTAAAAAGAAAATCATTTGACACAGCAATTCCAATTCTAGAAGTGTGACCTGAAGTATAACGGGACAAGCATACAAACAAATGAGGTTGTTCAGATTAGTGTTATTACAGCAGAAAATGGGAAATCCCTAAAACGTACGTCAGAAAGGGGTTGCTACATATGCAGTCTGTTCAGTGTCATACGATGCAGCCTTTAAAAATAGCTCATGTATCTTAATCAAGTTGTCACTGAAAATTTATTACCATAGAGCTATGATGCTTTTACACAAAAAAGGTGTATAATAAAACAGAATGTATAATATCTCACTTTTGGTTATTTTGGAATGCTATACCAAAATTTTTTTCTGGATGCTAGAATTACAAAATTATATGTTTAAAAAATTTTCTTTGCAGTATGGTTTAATTTTAAATTATTAATGTTAAATGAATTTAAATAGAGAAGGGTGCAATTCCTAATTCTACTAGGGGCTTAAGGTTGAGTACAGGGGACTTAACCATCAGAGCTCTGCTCTTTTACCCACTTAAAAATTGTTTTCGGGATGAAAACTTCTTTCCAAATGCCATATGAGATATAGATTCCTGGGAATGGCAGAGTAACTCAGTAAGGACTTCTTCTTTCTTTTTTTTTTTTTTTAAGAGATAGAGTCTTGCCCTGTCACCCAGGCTGGAGTGCAATAGCGTAGTCATAGTCATAGTCCGGGGATCCTTCATCGCAGCTTCCCAAGTAGCTGGGACTACAGGGGTGCGCCACCACACCCAGCTAGTTTTTTTATTTCTTTAGAGATGGAGTCTCCTGTGTTACCTGGGCTGGTCTTGAACTGGCCTCAAGTGATCCTCCTGCCCCCACCCTCTGGAGTAGCTGCGATTATCGGCATGAGCCACTGTGCTGGCTCAAGGACTTCTTAAAAGACATTCCTCTCACTGCAGCTATTACAGGCGGAAAGAATTTAAAAAAAGAAAAAAAAAAAAAAGAAAAAGCTGCTCCTCCTTAAAAGTAATGAGAAAACTGGCAAAAATTGTCAAAACCCACTTTTTCAGAACTCTGGAAATTAACCAAAGACTTGCAACAATCCAAGAGATGTTTGTTGAAGAAGAATAGCTGAAAAATTATTCTTGTTTTCAACAATAAATTATGAGGGACGCAAAGAAACAAGAAAATATGGCTCATCCAAAGGAAAAAAAGCAGTCAATAGAAACTGTCTCTGAGAAAGCCCAGATGTTGGACATATAGACAAAAATTTTAAATCAGCTATTTAAAATATGTCTAAAGAACTAAAGGCAAATATGAGAACTATGCCTCACTAACTAGAAATTATTAATAAGTAATAGAAATGACAAAAAAGAACCAAATAGAAATTCTGGAGTTGAGAAGTACAGTAATTGAAGTGGAAAACTCATTGGGGTTCAGCAGCAGATTCGAGCAGGTGGAAGAAAGAATTGTCAAACTTGAGGGAGAGGCACATTGAAATTATCCAATTTGAGGATCAGAAAGAAAGAAAGAAGGGAAATGAGCAGAGCCTCGGAGACCCGTGCAGCATCCTCAAGTGAACCAACATATGCATGATGGCGTCCTTAGAAGGAGAGGAAAGAGTCAGAAAGAATATTTGAAGAAATAATGGCCAGATATTTCCCAAATTTGAAAAGCAAATTCCATGTTCAAGAAGCTCATTGAACTCCAACTATGATAAACTCAGAGATGCACACCTAGGCATTTCTTTTTTTTTTTTTTTTTTTTGAGACAGATTATCACTCTGTTGCCCACGCTAGAGTGCTGTGGCATCAGCCTAGCTCACAGCAACTTCAGACTCCTGGGCTCAAGCGATCCTCTCACTTCGGCCTCCTGAGTAGCTGGGACTACAAGCATGAGCCACCACGCCTGGCTAATTTTTTCTATATATTTTTAGTTGTCCAGCCAATTTCTTTCTATTTTTAGTAGAGATGGGGTCTCACTCTTGCTCAAGCTGGTCTCCAACTCCTGAGCTCAAACAGTCCTCCCGCCTCGGCCTCCCAGGGTGCTAGGATTACAGGTGTGAGCCACCACGCCCGGCCCAGGTGTTTCATAATTAAAAAGACAAAAAATCTTGAAAGTGAGAGATAAGCACCTCACATTATACAAGCAATCTTGGATAAGATTGACAGCTCATTTCTCCTCAGAAGCCAGTGGGATGAATATTAATGCCATATGAGACAAAACTTTCAACTGTAATCATTTCACCTTTGAGTCATAGATGACGCTGACCTCTTCCATTTTCAGGGATAACTTGTCAGTTTAATCCCTAAATAACAATTGGTCAAGTTTCCTTTATACTTGACCTGCAAGAAGTCTGTCTTTTACCAAGTTCCCCTCCCCATGTATTTCTGGAATTACCCAAGGGATGCTCATGTGTTCCACCATGCCTAGAATATAGTAAGGGTTCAAAAGTATTTGTTATTAAATGAATGCAACTTATCTGGGGTGGTTATTTCCTTGGCTAGCTGACCACTGTTCTCTTATACGTGTCGTCTAGTTCTCCCTGCCTCAGGGCCGTCGCCTTGGTCCTCACGCCAGACTGCCTTAAACATGCAAACAGATCTATCTCATGAGTTCTCAAAGTGCAGCTTTAAAAAATATTACCAGGCATTTCACAAAATTTTACTGTATGCTTGGGGATAGAAAGGAATTATAATACAGAGAAAAAAGGTTTTCCCCCAAAGGGAAATTCAACCTTTACTTCAAGAAAAATAGCGCAATTGCCAATAACTTAATGGTGACCTCTCCCCCACCCATCAGCCATCAAGGTTTCCACAAATATTGAGGTCTGACCTCAACTAGCGCACCCCAGGACACCACCTGGAGCCGACTACAGGTATTCTTTCACTTTTGTTGTTGATAGTACTCTTCATGTGTGTGTAGCACTTTCCCCTGGACTGGTTACGGTTGTGGTTTCACTATGAGTGGATGACAGACCTGAGGTTTGGAGAGATTCAGTGACTCACTCTGGGAAAAAGCAGAGCCAATCCCTGCTCTCAACCCGTGGCTTTTGGGATGGTCAGCAGCAATCCTGATGGCCTAGGGCTCTTAGAGCTTGCTGCTGTTCACAGGATGTTAGAACATGATGTCGCAGAGTGTTACAGCGCACCGACTGAAAAGCCTGCAACCCTTCCTCTTTCCTTCTTAAGATGATCCCTTGGTGTGTATTTACAGCTTCTATCACAAGAGCCATTTGTTGTCACGTGGGCTTGTGCCCAAGTCAGAGTCCACCTCCCCACTGAGGGTGGGGCCCTGCCGTGTGGCCCGAGGCTGTTTCCATAAGGCCTTGAGCTTTTGCTCAGCCATGCCAGCTTTGACTACCCCATTGGAGCTAGCTGCAAAACAGCCGTTTGTGTTTTTGCTGACCTGAGCCATATTTCCATCCCTTTTTACTCCTGTTATTCTTAAATGGCAGTTTCAATATCTGGCAGAACAAATTCCCTATGATCCATCCTGAGTTTTCTTAGTTGACTGAATGGTTTAAGAAGGGCAGAAGTTATTACTGTGCAGCACTGCAAGAAATTGTTCTGCCCTCCAGCCTTTGCTGTGCATCTGTGGCGTGCACAGCTCTTTTCCAGATGCTGGGCGGCCACAATCGGATCCGACAAGGTGGCCCTTTGCCCTTAGTCGCTGATCCCGTGGTTGGAGAGAAGGAATGTATGTGCTGGGGCAGATTATATTCTCGCTGAGGTAGTGACTGGTTATTATGGAATAGTCTCAGCGACTGCGTACTGAGTGCTGTTTCCATGCCAGGTAAGGTGCTAAACGCACAAATACACACAGGGAGTCACCAGGCAAGTGGCGTAGTGGTAGTTCAGAGCATGGGCTCTGGAGTCAGGCGGACGGGTGGAATTCGGGCTTACTCCTTGATCAGCCCTGTCACCTCTGGCAAGTACCTTAGCCTCTTGCAGACTTGGTTTCCTCATCTATAAAATAAGGGCAATAAGACCTTCCTCATGGAGCTGTTGGAGGAGATCAAATGAAATAACTTGTGTAAAGTGGCAGTGCCTGCTACCCATTGGACACGTCGTAATGGTGGCTATGTTTTTATTTAAAAAAATTTTTTTGGGACTAGTCAAGTGCGGTAGTGAGAAGGGGGGAAAGTAGTAGAACAAGTAATTCAATCTGTAACGGACTGTGAGCAATCAAGTGACCTTCGGACCAGCCTGTGGTGTCTATGGAAGTGGCACCAGCGGAGAGCGGCCACAGAGGAACTCGTTGTGCAGAGTAGGACATGTGAGTCCAAGGACCTGCAAGACCAGGGGACTCTACCAGGTGGGTGGGATTACTCAGGAAAGACTTCTTGGAAGAGCCAGCCGTTGAATGTGTTGTCATATTTGGGTTGATAGGAGGGCAGGGCGCCAGGCAGCGGCACACTGAGCAAAGTCATGGTGGAGAGAAAAGCCAGGCAGGGGCAAAGGGTGATGCACCAGCCTCACTGGCACCAAGGGAGGCAACGGAAGCCCGAGAGAGTGCAGAGTTGTGTGATTGATCACTGCTGAATGCACAGGGCCTGCGCTTAGGAAGCACTGTTGGAAGAGTGTGCTGGTCGGGGCAGTAGGGAGCCTTAGGGCCAGAGATTCATTATGTGAATCCCAGTTGCATGTTGGGATTTCAGACAAGAAGTCCCCAAGATGCTTGAGCCAGGAACTACCCAGAGGTGGATGTGGTTTTGGAAAACTTGTGGAAGTGGTAGGCAGGCTGACCAGGAATGAGAAGAGTCAGGAGGGGGGTGGGGACCAGCTCAGTGCAGAATGTAGGAATGTAGGGACTGTAGCAAGGACTAGGCGGGTAGCTGCAATGGGAAGAGGCAGATACCCATGTCACAAAAGGGAAGTTGTCTTGGGGTGAAGTGGAGGGAGGAATAAGGAGAACTCTAATTTGCAACTCTGTCTTCATCTTGACATGCAGAGCTGGAAAAGCGACCCCATTCATACAGCAAAAGGTAGTTGACCCCAGGTCCTGGGGTCAGGGAAAAAGTGGAGAAGCAAATAGAAATAGGGAGTTGGGATGGGACACCATCTTTGGAGATGGGCTATTAAGCCCAACTCAGAATTTTTGAGAAAATCAAGTGAGCTTTAAACCAGAGCAGTTATCTCTGAGAACTTACCTGGAGAAAGTGTCACCCAGAGAGGAGAAAGGTCTGGTAGTCTGAAGATTATTGAGCTGATTTTCTCCAGTTCTAAGCTCTCAGTGCCTGCTTTTTCCTCCTGTCTGATAGTTCCTAGATGAGACAGTAGCACCCCATCTGTGTGGTGAGCCTCCTGCTGTTTGTGAGGCTGGGGTGGAAGGGCTGAGACCCTGCAAGAGCTAATCAGGAGAGAAATGCCTTCCGTACTTTGGTACTTGGAGCTTTCCTCTTTGATTCCGGGGCAGGATAGGTGGAAGCTGAAACTGCCTCCTAGCAAGTGGATTTACACTCAGCAAAACAGTCTGTTTGTGGATGTTATAATAGATGTGAGAGATTTAGGTTTTCTGTTGCATTTTTTGGAGAGAGAGATTCTCCTAGCAGACTACAAATATGATTTATAACCCTTGTTTCTGTTTTTCTCCCAACTACTTTTTTTTTTTTTTTTTTTTTGAGACAGAGTCTCACTATGTTGCCCGGGCTAGAGTGCCGTGGCGTCAGCCTAGCTCACAGCAACCTCAAACTCCTGGGCTCAAGTGATCCTACTGCCTCAGCCTCCCAAGTAGCTGGAACTACAGGCATGCGCCACCATGCCCGGCTAATTTTTTCTATATATATTTTTAGCTGTCCAATTAATTTCTTTCTATTTTTGGTAGAGAGGGGGTCTCACTCTTGCTCAGGCTGGTCTCGAACTCCTGAGATCAAACAATCCGCCCTCCTCGGCCTCCCAGAGTGCTAGGATTACAGGCGTGAGCCACTGCGCCCGGCCCCCCACAGCTATTCTGACTTTCGTGATAATTGTTCTCTTGATTTTCGTATTAGTTTTCCCACTATGACCAATCTTGAAATAACTTATTGTTTCTTTTATCTGGTTTTGAACATCCTAGACATGGAATCCTACTGTGGATTTCTGTGACTTGCTTAGCATTACGTTTGTGATTCATCCATGTGGACGCACGTGGGTCCGTTCATTTTCGCTGCCGTAGAGCTTTCCACTGTGAGACTGCCACGGTGTAGTCATCCTTTCTACGGCTAAGAGGCCCTTGGTCTGCTTCCATTCTTTTGCTCTTAGGAACAACACTGCTGTGAACATTCTTGGATGTGGCGCCTGGTGCACGTGAGCAAGAGTTTCTCCAGGATGTAAACTAGGAGTGGAACTGCTGGTGTGTCTAACTTTTCTAGGTTATTCAAAACCCTTTGCCAATGTGGCTGTGTTAATTTGCCCTTGTTCCCACCAGCAGTACAGAGCACTGAATATTTTCTAATCACCCAGGTAGTGGAAATTTGGACTACTTACGTGTGTGAGGGCTGCCTTGTGATTGCAACTTCTTGGGGTGATTTTTTTCCCCCAGTTGCTTAGTGACAAGGATTCAGACAGTTGATTTTTCTTGCACATAGTTTTTGGGGGCAGGGAGAGGTAGATCAGGTTTATTTCTCATTCACTCTTACCTTGAGGGGGTATCCTTTGGAAGTCCCAACTTCACTGCCGGTAAGATTTCCTTAGATTTCCCACCTTGGCTGGGCTTCGAGCTGCGCCCTTTGAGGCGTGGTGGCTCACGCATGCAATCCTAGCACTCCTGCTTGAGCTCAGGAGTCTGAGGTTGCTGTGAGCTAGGCTGATGCCACAGAACTCTAGCCCAGGCAACAGAGCAAGACTCTGTCTCAAAAAAAAAAAAAAAAAGAAAGAAAACTGAAACTCGGGTTTGCCTGGTTTGCAAATGCCCTCAGGGTAAACGCTGCAGGGTTTACTTGCCCTTCTGGGTTTCTGGCTCCTCTTTGGTTTTGGCCTGAGTGTTTCTTATTTTCTTGCCAACTTGTCTATGCTTTTAAGAAAAAATTTAAGCAAATATATATATATTAGTTTATATATGTGTATGTATACACATGTATTTTAGCCAACATTTTCAGTTATTTCCATTAGGAGGGATGGGTGGTTATCTAGTCCATCTGGAAAAAACTCCTGTTCACCTTTCAAGCACTGCTTTTGAGATGGGGCCCTTGCATCCCTAGGGGTATGGCCTCCACTCTCAGGGGTCCTTGGCTTCACACTTGAAGTGTAAGGCCACCAGCACCACAGTGATGTTACGGGATTAGTTTGGACCACTCCCCCAGAATTTGATGCTTGGCTCAGGAATTGGACTGATTGTTTCAGACTCAGCATGACACTGATTTGTCCCAGGAGGCCGCTTTGTGAATTTATAATGGGAGATGGACTCTCCAGGTTCTGCCCCTTCTGTTTTAAAGTTCTGTGGTTGACCCATCCGTACCAAGTAGGTCTTACCTGGGGGCTAGGTGCACTCTAGCAGTCAGTGGTATAGATAGGGTTGCTTAGGGAGCAGGAATAGCACCCAGCAATTAATATATGTCTTAAGGGACAGTTTTATGATATTACCCTATTTCAGATCCTTATCCCCCTTGTCCCTGGTTGCAAATTTCCTACTTTCACATAGTGCTTTTTCCAAATATTGTGCTGTTTTAGCCTTTTGATTTCTGAAATTCCTCATAGTAATTCCCACATTTTTTGCACTCTTGGGTGACTGTGTGAACACCCCCCATTGTCATTTTTGCCACTGCCAAATCCATCTTGGTAGATCTTAATTTCGAGCTGGCCTGATCCTTGTTTTTAAAAATTTTTTTTAAAAACCTTTTTATATTGTCCTCCTATTGTCTGAATACCAAAAAGGTTACCTGTTTTATTTAATATACATACAGATTATCATCTTTTTGTAGTGCTTTACCGTTCCAAGGTACTTTCATGTGTCTGATCTCATTCAATGCCTGTGTGGCCTCCATATTTTGGAGGACCAGCCCCATATCGCAGAGTTCAGCCCCTGAGTGTCAGGGTCATTCAGTGACTTGCCCCTGGGACATACCAAGCTGTGGACCAGCTCTGCTTCTGAGAGCAGTTGGCCTTCCATTTCCCACATTTCTCCTGAAGAGGAAGGCAGGGGGACTGTCACCTACTTATATGTTCATAAATACACAGGTATTATTTCCCCAGTTGGCATTCTTTTTTTTTTTTAGAACTCTACCTTATTCATAATTATGTTAACAGATTAAAAAGAAACTTTCCTCCAAAATACCCATTTTCTTTTCATGTTCTGCTTATCTAGCGCTCCCTTTCCCTCCTCCCACTTTTTTCCATATGAATTTTGTATATTTTATTGCCTTGGTTCTGTAAATTGCCTGCTGAGTTCGCAGTTGTAGCCACCTCTTTCTAGTATGTTCTGTCTGTGCTATGGGGCTTTGCCTCCTGCGGTGTTCCTCAGCAGCCCTCTTCCCCTTGCCCTGTCCACACAGAACACTTCCCTTGCTAGGTCTCTGCTCCCCAGTGTCCCTTCCTTTGCCAGGGAAATGCCCTGGAACTGCGGTGCCCTCTGAGGCCTTCCTGGCTCTTCAGTGCTTCTGCCCCTGCTCCGATGTGGTCTTCACTCTCTTTTGTCCCTTTGAGACCAGCTTGTCATGCTATGCTTATCACATAACATCAAACTGTTCTCTGGACCATTTCAGAAATATATTCTTTTTACAATTAAAAACATTTTTTTAAACCAGAACATTTATTACGTGACTGACCATTGAAATCCCTAAGCGGAGCTGGACCCTGCAGCAGCTGCCCTCTTGGGTTTAGTTGTTCCTTCACGGATCCGTGCCGTGAATCTGTGGTGCACAATGTTTAGATGCCTCATTTGACCAGTCTGGTGGTCCTGGTGGCATGTCATCTTTTCGCCTTGGCACTCCAGTCATACTTTCTCCTGTGCTTGGCAGAGTAGCCTCTCTCGCCACAGGTGGGCTTCTGAAGGTGGTAGGCCGTACAGCCACAGCAGCACGATGTGGGCATCTTAAATCCAAACGATGACATTCCCTTGTTGTTTGCATCTGTGGCCAAGAACAAACAGATACATATTGTTATATTTGCTTTTATGGTTAGTCTTAGAACTTATTTCTCTCCCTGTTTCTTCATGTAAGTTTCTCCTCTTCTTACGTTTTTCTCTTCTTTCTCTGGGTCCTGATTCTATAAACATCTGTTTTCCATGGTCTGGTCTTTTGCATTCCTTAGCACCCTCTCCCTGTGAGTCGGCCTGCCACCATCCAGCCCTGTCAAGGGGGCAAAGCAGAACCCAAAGTTAGCATCCCAAATTCTATCCTTTTCTTTCTTTTTTTTTTTTTTTATTATTCCAAGGTATTGTGAGGGTACAAACATTCTAGTTACACTCTATGTCTTTGCCTCACCCAAATGCAGGTTAAAGGCGTGCCCTTCCCTCCCTTTAGTGCTCCCCGAGTCCTTTAGTTGTAGATTTGCCTCCCCATCCCCCTAATCCCTGGAGAGTATTTCTGCCATGTGAGCACCCTAGTGTTGATCAGTTAGTACCAATTTGATTGCGAGTACAAATGGATCCCGTTCTTCTGCTCTTGTGCTTTTTTTTTTTTTGAGACAGTGTCTCACTCTCTTGCCCCGGGCTATAGTGCCGTGGTGTCAGCCTAGCTCACAGCAACCTCAAGCTCCTGGGCTCAAGCCATCCTCCTGCCTGAGCCTCCCAGGTAGCTGGGACTACACCACCATGCCCGGCTAATTTTTTCTATATGTTTTTAGTTGTCCAGATAATTTCTATTTTTAGTAGAGATGGGGTCTCGCTCTTGCTCAGGCTGGTCTTGAACTCCTGAGCTCAAATGATCCGCCCGCCTTGGCCTCCCAGAGAGCTAGGATTATAGGCGTGAGCCACCGCGCCTGGCCTGTGTCCTTTTCTTTACTGCATGAACAAATTAACCTTTACCGTAAGCTCTTTGTGTGCCTGGGGTTAAGGAAGAGCTTGCCCACCTGACATCCCCTTTGTCTCATTTAAGCTCACAGCAGCGTGGATGCGTGTAATAACATCCCTGTTTCACTGAAGTCTCCGAAAGGGCAGCCTGCAGAGTTTCCTATTGATTATCTGTAAAATCTCTTCTACTGGGCTGTGGGGATAGGAGGGAATACAAATAATCAGATTGTTTGTGTCCATGCAACTGGTGCTTCATGTGTATTGATTTTTAAAATTATTTATTTATCTTTTTTTTTTTTTTTTTAAGAGATGGGGTCTTGCCATATTGCTCAGGCTGGTCTCAAACTCTTAGGCTCAAGTAATCCACCCATCACAGACTCTCTAGCAGCTGAGACTACAAGTGTGCCACCCACCTGGCTGATTTTTAATAGACTTTCACATTTCTGCTGCTTCCCCCTGCCATCCAGTGCATTGCTGGGCTGCTGCATATCTTCCATGCCAGAGAATGGAAATGGAGAGGAGTACATGGGAGTGATTGGGAGTCAAGCTGTAGAATCACACTGTTGGGTTCAAGTCCTTGACTAAAGCATGACTAGGGAGGCCAGCCTGGATGGTTAAAAATTATATATTTAAAATGTTACTGCCGGGCATGGTGGCTCATGCCTGTAATCCTAACACTCTGGGAGGCCAAGGTGGGAGGATTGCTTGAACTCAGGAGTTCGAGACCAGCCTGAGCAACAGTGAGACCCCATCTCTACTAAAAATAGAAAAAATTAGCCAGGCATGGTGGCACACATCTGTAGTCACAGCTAATTGGGAGGCCGAGGCAGGGGCATTGCTTGAGCCCAGGAGTTTGAGGTTGCTGTGAGCTACGCGGACGCCATTACATGCTAGCCTGGGCAACAGAACGAGATTCTGTCTCAAAAAAAAAAAAAAAAGTTACATATGTCTGAATATTCATAGCAGCATTATTCAAAAGAGCCAAAAAGTGGAAACAACCCAAATGTTCATCAACCAATGAATGGATGAACAAAATGTGGTCTATCCATGCAGTGGAATGTTATTCAGCCATGAAAGGGATGAAGTTCTGACAGCTGATACCATATGTATGAACCGTGAAAATATTGTGCTAAGTGAAAGAAGCCAGACACAAACAGGCCACATGGTGTATGAAATTTCTATGAAATATTTAGAATAGGCAAATCCATAGAGATGGAAAGCAGATTAGTGGTTACCAGGGGATTGGGGATTGGGAATGACAGTTAGTGGTTCAGGTTTCTTTTTGGAGTGATGAAAATGTCCTGGAAATAGATGGTGGTGATGGTCACACAACATTGTAAATATGCTAAAAACCACTGCATTGTGTAGTACTTTTAACCAGAGTATGTGCATTCTTAGGACCATGTGCCAAACGATTCTAGTCGGTCATGTCCCCAGTCTTGGGTTGCATTGACTTACCATGATTTGTTTAATCATTTGTCTACTGTAGAGCATTTGGGTTATTTCCAGGATTTTGTGATTATTGATAATGGTAAGCCTTGCTTTCAAAGTTTAATATAATTTTTTTTAAAAAATTCTACTTCCTACGCTATGCCAGGCACTTAAGAAGTACTCCATAAATATTTATTGAATTATCCATGCTTGTTATTCCCACTTCATTAGTATGGATAATTACCGACTGTTCCAGAGTGTTTGAAAGAAGATAATATCCCTTAAATTATGTGCCTTTTACATTTGTAAGCTGTGTTTGTATTTTTTTCCAAATAGAAAATAGTTTGCTTGCCTTTTCTGATTATAAAGTTAGTATCTACTAATTGTAATCAATTCAGATAATGTCCTTGCCTGGTCCTTATCTTTTAGAGGCCTCCAAACAATTCCACATCTGCAAAGGAATATGCTTCATATCAATCTGCCATGTATCCTTCTTTTCATTATCTTCTCTGCATCTTGAGTTTGCTCGACTTTCATCATTTTCTTCCAAAGAGCAGCTTAGATGCCTTGTCTGAGAAAGGAGTCCAGGATTCCATTGTCATTTTGTCCAGAGATCATGTCTATCTTGTTTGCAAAGAAGAAGGAAGGATAAATAGAGTGTTTGTTATTTGTTCTGCTAAGTCAACATCCTTAATTTCTAACTTTTCTCTCTCTTTTTTTTTGCCTCGAGATTTTCTGACATTCTGAAACTATGTGATTTTCTGTGACCCGTGTAAAACCCTATGTATTACATAGCTCTTCTGCAGAAGGGAAGGGATGGACTTCTAGGGTTCTCGTCCCTTTCCCTTGGTTGTGCAGCAGAGCTGTTCACGAGCCTGACTTCTCACCGCTCGTTAGTGTCTGGTCTCCTTTCCCTGCCCCGCTGTCATTGCTCAGCACACCTGGAGAAGGAACGTGGCAGTCATGGAGGGCCGTTCTCTATTTACAAAGCTAGTGTTACTGACCTGTGCCTTGCTTTTCTCTTCAGAGTTATTTTTCCAGGAACTAGTATGATCTCATATCCTCTGTGTCCTTGTCCGAAACTTCATTTGTGCTGACAGCAAACCTGGACAAGATTATTCATCAGAGTCAGGGTTATAGCCCAGGAAATGAAGTGAAACTAACAGGCCTTTTCCGTGGTGGAGAAGCCTCATTTTCACCAGCCCTGGCTCTTGGCTTCCTTGTGAATGGTAAACAACTCATGCCCCTGTCGCTTGCAGCCATGTAGGAGTCTGGGCCAGAGACAGGAAATGAAAGGGTGGAGCAGAGGAAGACCAGGTACTTCTTTTTTTTCATTTCAAAATATTACGGGGGTATGCACATTTTGGTTACATTATTTGCTTTTGTGCAGCTTGAGTCAAAGTTATAAGTTTGCCCTTTACCCAGATGGTGTTCACTGTACCCATTAGGTGTGAATTTACTCCTAATTTACATCTCCTCCTCCTGCCTCCCACCTGCTTGATTTCCGCTGAATTTTACTTCCGCATGAAGACCAGGTACTTGTCACTGGAGTTGAGGATGCATGTCTAGAAGAGCTGGACTCGTTGGTTTTTCCAACCAATGCTGATGACTGAAAGAATGTTTTACTCGTAGGATGAGGCAGTTATTTGTTTACTGAAAGTACATCTGTCTATAGCTGTCTCTTCATCTTTCTTGTCAATATTCTGTTTATCTAGATTTCAAACCCCACACTCTCCTCTCTAAGTTAAGACTGTCCAAAACCCCTTTACTAATTCAGTAAGTCTGTTCTGGGATCGTCAATGCTGGCTGGGCTTTATGCAGACACGGGACCTCTCACCTCATTCATGAGCACAGGGGAATTGTAATGAGGAAGATTGTGGGTCTCTTTTTTCCTATTTAACTGAGCTGGAGGTGAGGGAAGGAACAACTTTGTGAATGATGTAGGGTTAGGCAGCTTTCTCTTTGTAGAGCCTTGTTAGTCTGAAATTCTCAGGGACAGTTCCAAAGTATTGGGAAAATGAGATCAAAATTTTTAGGTGGTTTTGTATCTGCTGGTTGGTTTTTCCTGATTGATTGATTGATTGATTGAGATGGAGTCTTGCTCTGTCGTCTAGGCTAGAGTACAGTGGTGCGATCATAGCTTACTGCATCCTTGAACTCTTGGGCTCAAGTGATCTTCCTGCCTCAGTCTCCTGAGCAGCTGGGACTATAAGTGTGTGCCACCCTGCCTGGCTAATTGGGTTTTTTTGTTTCATTCACAGAGATGATGTCTTCTTATATCACCCAGGCTGGTCTTGAACTCCTGGCCTCAATGTTTTTCCTTATTTAGAGCTAAATTTATATTAAAGAATATGACAGTAAAATAATCATGGCAGCTATAAATAATGATGACAACTAAATTTATTCCACTTTCCTGGGGTCTCTATTTACAAAAGCATCAGTTTGAAAAATCCAGGGGGTCTCTTTATTTATTATCTCTTCTTCCTTACAACAATCCTGGAGGTAAAAAGGTGCTACCTTGGAGAAACTGAGGCTCTGAGCGGGGAAACTGCTTGTCTACCATCATCCAGCTGGGAAGTGGCAGAGCTCAGATCAGACTCGCCTCTCTGAGTCCCGACTGTGCCCAGGCCTGCCCAGCACCATGCTGCTGCTGCGGCCAGAAGACAGCACACCCCACCTGCGCAGACTGCATGTCTCTGCTTTTATTTCTCCGAATGGCTCCAGGTTTTCTTTGTCATTTCTGTGCTATGTCCTTTGCAGAGGCTTTAGCTTCCCTTTATTTTTCCTACCCCAGTAGGATCCAACACGATGCCTGGGGTCTAGGAGCAGGTTCTTTGCTCAGGCATCTAGGTTCTCATCTGTTTTACAAAATTATCCTTGGCCTCTGTTTTCTTTTTCCTTTTATTCCCTCTCAAAATATTGCTTCCCCGAGGCAATAGTGAAGATAAAGATAATCCTGCCCAAGGATCTGAAGAAACATAAAGAAGTTTTTTTAGCAAGCAGCTGAGTTTTTTAGCAGGGTTGTTTTCATATGCCTTGTTGCCCTAGCGTAAGTGGGTTGTCTTCCTCACGACATCAAGAAAACAAATATATAAATGGATGCAGTCAGGTGGCAGTTGAGCCAAGGGCCACACGAGGCATCTCGTCCTTGGCCGCATTTCCTTTGTCACGTGCCTGTATTTCTGTGCATTGAACACATTAAATCTGGATGCAGGCCTAACTTCATTCCTTGAGGAGGACAGAGTTCTGATACCAGCTGAAGGAAGGAGCCAGGGGCGTGAGGCTGCTTGGAGGAGTGTGTGCTGAAGACAAAAAAATGGCCCTGAGATTCTTGGGATTGATGGGATGTCATTGCGTAGAGTTGGCTCTCTGCCCTTTCCGAAGCTCCAGACAGGTCGCCAGGAGACAGGCCTTCCAGGGACTGCCACTGGCTCTGGTGTTAGGTCCATGCACATTTTCCTGTCCGTCTCCACTTGTCCCAGCTCCATCTTCTGAGTTCTGAGGCTTCCTTCCAAAATCGAGTCCTGCTTTCACGCTTTCCTTCCTATCCAGCTGTTAAGCAGGGGCTTGTGGCAGGAAAAAGAAGACAGAATCTTCTGTTGCCCGTAGGAAGATGCCAGGGATGCTGGGCGAATCTGCTGGTGAGTAGCCTGGCACCTTTCACCAAGGTTCACCTTGTTGGATGTGGAGTCTGAGAAGACCATCTCCCTTGCCTTTCCCCTCCTCCCTTCCCCTTTCTCTGCGCCCCAGTGCGGTGTGCTCTGGGTCCTCTCTCGTTACTTATGAACACCTTTTCTCTGTCTCTGCGGATCTGATTGCTTCAGATTGAACCAGCCTCATTCTGAGTTCATTCATTCATGTATTCATTCAACAAGCATTTTGCGCCAGGCACTGCAGTAACTTACGTTTTCGAGGCTGTATCTGCTATTATATCACTGTCACCTGCAGAGGTTTGGGTCACTGATGTGCCTGTGACCTGATGCCCAATTCATAAACCCAGATGTTCCTCTCCAGTACCACAGCATCTCTTTCCCAGAGAATTAAGACCTAGATTTTAATTCTTATGCAAAGGGGATACCTGGCCCAGGCCCCTCACTGACACACCTCATTCTTCTCTCAGCAATGGGAATTTAGATCCCTCTCCCCTCCCTTGTTATCTGTTTGTTGTTCCTAGAACAGATCGTCAAGATTGGTCCATTCGCTCACTGCCACTGCTCTGGAGCCCATTTGACTGTTGTCTACACTGTTGTCGCTACCTACTCTGCCCCTCCTTGCCAGCCAGTGGCTTCTCATTTCTTCTCAGCTTGTCAAGCTCCTGGAGGTCTCAGGAGAGTCTCTAACAGCTGCACACAGGCCCCACCCAGGACTCTGCAAAAGTGCTCTTTAAGGGTGTGAGTGAAGGGAGAATTTGAAAATAAAAAAAATTTCTCCATTCATGTTACCTTTTGAAACTAACCCATAAGGCCTGAGACAGTCTGCTTGAGCCCAGGATTGTAAGAATCTTTTGCAGGGACTCTCTTGAAGCCTTGTTGTTTACATGGGTGCTAGAGGCTTGTTGGGCTTGGTCTAGCTCCTCCCTGAGCTGCCTTATTAGAGGAACTTCTGGAGAGAGGAGATCCTGCAGGGAGGAGTTCTGAGTGCTGCTGTCCTCTCTTCCTGGGCCTTCTCCACTTGGCTGGGGCTCTGCTTTGAAGCCAGGGTGAAGACAGTATCTGGGTGTCACACATGCTCGGTTCAGTTTAGGGGGTGGAGAAGCCTTTTATTTGTTCTGCCTCTCGTCTCCACACCCACACGCCCAGAAAGAGAATGTTGGAAGTAGAATGTTAATAGCTTAGTTAGTTCTACTGGGCTCAAGACATGGTGGCTTGTTTACTTCCCTTCTACAGGAATTGCTGGTGGAGGGAGGAATTCTATTATAATTGCCTTGCACATGAATTTTTCTTTAATGCAAAATTCTTTAGGAAGAAGAAAAAGGATTCTACTTGCTGTTTCCCTCACTACTTAGGGAGCTCACAGGCTGTTGTGAGGGAAGGGACCTGGGCATGTGACTAAAGATTTTGCACTTGATGGTGGTTCCTTATCAGGTACAAGAAGACATGCTAAGGTAGGGGAGAGCTAACCAGCTTCCAGTTTGTGCCCTTCCTGTAGCAGGAGGTCTTCCTGGACCATCCCAGGTTCTAGGTCACCCTTGGAAGACCTTCCCTGAAGCCCACCCTAGGCTGTGAGTATTGTCATCTGAAAAGGCTGAGGCTAAGTCACCTCTTGACTCAGGTCACCCAAGTTCAGGCCAAACAATGTCTCCTTTATACAGAATGCCAACAGTTTTCCAGACCTTTCTCCCTCATGTCCACCGTGGCAGTGGACGTGCACTGTTGTCGGTGTTAGATATTCTGATGCTTAAGTCTAGCCAAGGCAAAACACATACACAAGGCAGAGCCTGAAGAAAATGTACGAAGCAACAAACATCAACCTAGAAAATAAGATCAGTGCTGCCTGGCCTGGTTCCAGTTTTCCTTGGAGCTTACTTCTAAAATTTCAGACTTGACCTCTTTTCATAGCTTATCAATTCTCCATACCCTTGAGCTCCTTTATCCTGGGTAGGAAAAGGTGAAAGGCGATCTCTGGAAACTTATGCCAATTTACACACACCTTTCTGATAAACAAAGTACTTTCACATACATTTCTGTGGGGGTGGGGGTGGGGGAGTGGGGTGGAGGTGGGTTAGGAATCTTGTTTTGTAGATAATTTGCCCAAGGTCGCCAAAACCAGGGCTGGGATCCAGGTTTTCTGCCACCAAGTCTTACTTCCTACAGTGCCATGTTTTTCTCCCTTCAGGGTTTATTGGTTCCGTGACCACCCGGTGCCTACTTGGATCCTTGCTCTGTTAGGCCTTGCGGAGGCCAGCGTGAGTAAGCCTTGGTCTCAGGCAGCTCTTAGGCATTCAGGTTCACTGGAAACTGGAATGAGTGACCTGCTGCCTGTAGCAGGCTGTGTCACTTACGCAGTGAGGCCCTCCTTAACCTCGTTAGGAGCAAACACTGCACATATAAAACTGCTTGGCGACCAGTGGCACGGGCCTTCTGTCCCGTGGCCTTCTGGTCGTGGCCTGGCCCGACCCACATTGGGAACTGCTAAGGGCAGACCACAAGGGCTGGTCCCAGTCATTCTGTGAAGATTGGTGAATGGAACTGTGCCCCTTCCCCAGGAGGAAATCGGCCCCTGCCTGAGGTCGTTTGTTCGGGCTGAGCTCCTGCAGCAGTAGTGTGAGTTCCGGCAGAACCAGTAGCTAGAAGATATATGGGTTGGCGTGTTTGCTTTGGAGGGCGAGGAGGAGGAAAGACCAAGGCAGAAGGGCGTGGCCTTCCTGCTGGAGAGCTGGAGAGCACTGGAGGAAAGACCGAGGCAGCCGGGGGTGGTTAGTACTGAGCTTGGGATGCTGAAAGGTACGAGCAGGGCTGGTGCCTGGAAGGACTGCAGAAGAAGGGAGGCCGAACCAAATTAGGGTCTCAGGGGACTGGAACTAGGCTCCCCCAGTAGGCCCAGGATTTCCCTGGTTACCCTCTCTGTGCCTTTGGCACGAGACTTTAGGATGTGTTGTGGAAGTCTCCCAACCTGGCGTGCTGCCTCTGAGGCCTACGGCCCCTCTCCTAGGAGCTCCCCCTGAGGGGAGGGCCCTGGCACAGCCCTCTGTGGGATGGAGCTGAGTCACCGCTGGTGCCCTTGGTCTCTGCATGATCACTGGGCACGGAGTACCCTGCGGCTGGCTCTCAGCTGTGTAGCTGAGGGAGCACTCGCTTTGCTCTACAACTATTTATTGAGCACGACGTGTTCTAGGCCCCAAGCTACATACACACATCTCCCCAGAGACACAACAGGGAAAAGAAGGCCCCAGCCCTGTGTCCTGTCATCAGAGGAGAGAGGCAGAAGGCCAGTTCCTGTCCAATTACAGCTGTGACCAGTGCTGCAAAGGCGAAGCGCGGTGGCTAACGAGAGTGCGCTAACCTGCGCTGGTCCTGGGGGAAGCCTCCCTCCCACCGTGGTTATCTGCCTCCTACAGCAGGCAGCATCTGGGTGCGGATCTTGGCAGAGCACAGGGAACCTTAGGCAGGTTTCGGAGACTCGACTGCTCGCCCCTGTGTAATGGAGTGGAGGTGGGGAGGAGCTATGGCCTCTCCTCCCCTTCCCTCCCTGGCTGGAGTCTCGCTGGAGCTGCTTGCCTGTGAGCCCCTTCCCGTGGGCGCATGCTGGGTCCCTGTGTGGCACATGGTTAACCAGCCCCTGGGAGTGTCATTGGAGGTGATGGCAGATATGCCTCAAGGGGACTGGGCCTGTTTCAAGTTGAATTAAATGCTTTCTTGCCTGGCTGCAGATTATCAGTTTGTAGCTTATCTAGGTTTGTTCTTTCCTCACATTTTTGGAGCCTTTAGTTACTGTGGGCCAGGCTCAGTCCCTTCCCTCAAAGAACTAGCAGCTCTTCCTGCTTTCTTTCTCCCTGGCTTCTACCTACTGACTTTACTGAGAGAGATTGGGCAGTAAGGTACAAAATTCAAAACAAGCCACCTTGTTTTACCCAAAAGGAGCTCAGGCAGAAGAGCTGACAGGGAGAAAGACAGAGGCCTGTTGGCTTACCGAAGGGTTCGGATTGCCTGGGATTTTGAATTGTTTAGGTGGCTTAATATCCCCAGAGAGTAGAAAACAAGAAGTAGTTGGGCTTTGAGTTTCTAGATTTCTTTTTTGAGGGCAACCCTCCTGACCCTTCAAACCCGCCATGGTGGCTGTGTCCTCAGGGCCAGTACCACCCAGGCCTGGACACACGTGGCCCTCGTTCCAGACTCTTCACTTCAGAGGACCCCACACTTCAAAGTGCCTTTCTCTTAATTTTCCAAGTCTTCCTCCAGTGCCTGGAGCCAGCCGGGGCCCCAGCGCCATTCTGGCTGGGTGCTTCACGCCCACGCTGGGGTCCACGTTGATTCCTTGGGGATATTCTCCATCCCTCCACTTTGTTCTGTGGAGCTACTCCAAGGCCCCATGTCAGAGCTCAGTTTTGGGGGATGGCTACAGTATATTTTTTGTGGGAACATGTGAGATTGGCCTTCCAGAATGGTGCTGACCCACTAATTTTAAGTGACTCAAGTTTTTTTTATATAGACAGGTCCTCAAAATATATTTGTCTGGGCCCCCACACATCCCAGGGACAGCCCTGCCCAGGGGCCACCCACTGGGCTCTGCTCTGCTTAGCAGCTCTGGGTTGGGACCAGAAAGGAGGACAAGGGCCTATTGTGTGTCCCTGGGGCCTGAATGGCACTTTGTTTTCCCCATTTGGCTCTCCAGGCCAAGTGGCTTCACTGCTCCTATGGTGGTAACAGACTCCAGCGAGAAATCTTTCCCGTGCGGACTTCGCGTCGTTTTACTGACTGTCGTGGGAGGACGGGACTTTGAGCCAACTCAGGGGCTCGTGTTAGTTGCTGCTGGGTGGAGGCTCGTGACTGTGGTGCCAAGAGAAGGAGCCGCACCTCCCAGGAGACCTCAGCCGTCTCTTGGCGGAAAGGGGGAAAACCCTTTTGTTCACATGGCACTGGGGAGCTAGTTGGCAGGAAGGAAATGTGGGAATTGGTGGGAAAGCCCACCCCAGGCCCAGGGTGCACTGAGGCTGGGGGCAGCTGGGCAAAGAAAGGCAGGAGATGGTCGTGTTTGCTGCCCTCTCCTTTTTCTGCATTCTTGCCCTCCCACCCCAACCGCACCCACGCCCTCTCGGCCCACTCTAGTGTGGAAGCAGGAAAGTGATCCCCAGAGTTGACGCTGCCTATTTTGTGTCAAGCTTGAAGGAACGGAAAGGTGGTGTTGGGCAGAAAGAAAACAAACGGAGAGCAGGTTGTGAGGTTTGGAAACCACAGAAGCTTCTGTTCGGCTGAACTCCAGATCCTGTAAGTAAGGCCGTCAGTCGTGCAGAGTGCTGAGGTCAGCCCTCCCACCTGAGGACAGGAGTCACATCCACTCCCCCCGTGCCTCTTCTGTGTCACTTGGACTGTTGCTTATTCTAAAGTTGGCTCTACCTTCCCCTGGGCCAGCGGGGAGTGCTGTCCTCGACCTGTGGTTCACAAAGTGTGGTCTACAGGCCCTCAGGACAATTCCAAGAGGGTCTGTGAGTTAAAAAGATAATTTTTTTTATTTTTAGTTTTTTGTAGAGACAGGGTCTCGCTCTTGCTCAGGCTGGTCTCAAACCCCTGAGCTCAAGCGATCTTCCTGCCTCGGCCTCCCAGAGTGCTAGGATCACAGGCATGAGCCACCGCGCCAGGCGGACTTTTATAATGATAGTAATGAGTTACTTGCCTTTTCCGTTGTGTTGACATTTGCACAAATGGTGCAAAAACAGCGGTGGGCAGAACTGCTGGTGCCTTTGCGGGAGTCAGGGCAGTGGCACTAGGCTGCCTGGTGGCCCAGAGTCGTCCTTCCCCACACACTCCCAGTGTGACAGAGCCAGCTTCGTTAAGAGTGGCCTTGAGGCCTTGATGAAGCAGTAAAAACTAGTCATTTTGTTAACTCCGTGCTTGTGTATCGTCTTTAACGTCCTGTGCGAGGCAGTGGGAAGTAAACATTCTGCTCACTGAGCTATGGTGGTCGTCTCAAGGAAAAGCACTTTGGGGATTGTTTGAGTTGCACGCTGAACTAGCCGCTTTTTTTTTTTTTCCCAGGGAACGCTGGTTTTCCTTGAAAAGAACAACTGACAGACAACTGTGGTTATTCAGACTTGGGTATCTGACAGACTTTTTCTTGAAAGTGAACATAGTGAGCCTGTTGCTTCAAAGAAAATAGCTAACGATATTTGTGACTAACGGTAAAATTAGAGTTTGTAAGCAAAAATTAGAATTTTGGAAAACTCGTATTCATCATCATGAGCTTAACAGCTTAAAGACTTTTCTGATGACATTGGTGATGTTATAAATGTGATATTTTGCCATTTTATTATAAAATATGTTAACATCTTGAAGATCAGCATAACTCAGTGAACCAATATTTTTCAGATGACCAGTGTGTGAACTTACAAAGTCAGGTTGGGTGAAAGGCCCATTTGCAATTCAAGAAAGGCCAATGGATTTAAATGTCACAGAGTAAGAAAAGTCCATAGCGTTTCAGATTCGACATTAAAATTTAACTATTACTTACTGAGTTTTGGTGTAGTAATAAAGAGGAGTAGCCACAATTGTCTGAAAAGGCTATTAAAATATTCCTCCATTTTGCAACTACATGTCTGGGTGAGTCCAGATCTTCTTCTTAAACCACTTGTCACTATAGATTGAATACAGAGCGCTAATAGGAGAAGCCAGCTGTCTTCTATTAAGCTGGACATTAAGGAGATTTTCAAAAATGTAAAGCATTCTCCCTAAGTTCTTTTAAAAAAGTCATGTTTATTAAAATCTTTATGTTAACCTGTAATGTGTTTATTATTTTTAAATTAATTAATAAATATAAATGAGGGCACTGCATCCCACAGTAACCTAGCACGGAATTTGCTTTGCCTACAGAAAGCCCTCTTCCTCTGCTAGAAGACTCTCTGAAATCAAGGGGCATATAGACTTTTTGTTGATGGTTAACAAGCAAAAACAAAAAACTTTTGTTCATACACGGATTTTAACTTTTCAGGAAGCTTTAACATGTATTACTTTGTCAAATTTATTTTTATAACAGCTTTACTGAGATGTAATTCACATACTGTAAAATCCACCCTTTCAAAGTATATAGGCCACGGTGGCTTCATGCCTGTAATCCTAGTACTCTGGGAGGCTGAGGAGGGCAGATTATTTGAGCTCAGGAGTTTGAGACCAGTCTGAGCAAGAGCGAGACCTCCGTCTCTACTACAAAAATAGAAAGAAATTAGCTGGACAACTAAAAATATATAGAAAAAATTAGCTGGGCGTGGTGGCTCATGCCTGTAGTCCCAGATACTCAGGAGGCTGAGGCAGGAGGATCGCTTGATCTGCTAGAAGTTCAAGGTTGCTGTGAGCTAGGCTGATGCCACAGCACTCTAGCCCGGGCAACAGAGCGAGACTCTGTCTCAAAAAATAAAAAACATTCTTTGTCTATTTTAAATTGGGTTGTCTTTTTATTGTTGAGTTGCAAGAGTTCTTTATGTATTCTGGATACTAGGCCTTTATCAGATTATATGATTTATAAAAATTTTCTCCCATTCTATGAATTATATTTTCGCTTTTTTAAAAATGTTTTTAAAAATATTTAAACTTTTCTTTTTTTTTTTTTATATTTTAACTGCCTGCTACTTCTGGAGTGAACTTTTCACTTTCTTTTCTGAGACAGAATCTTGGTCTGTTGCCCTGGCTAGAGTGCCATGGTGTCAGCCTAGCTCACAACAACCTTAAATTCCTGGGCTCAAGAGATCCTCCTGCCTCGGTCTCCCAGGAGCTGGGACTACAGGCATGTGCCACCATGCCCGGCTAATTTTTTTCTATATGTTTTTAGTTGTCCAGCTAATTTCTTTCTATTTTTAGTGGAGACGGGGTCTCGCTCTTGCTCAGGCTGATCTTGAACTCCTGACCTCAAGCGATCCTCCTGCCTTGGCCTTCCAGAGTTCTAGGAGTACAGGCATGAGCCACCATGCCCAGCCTGAGCCACCATGCCCGGCCTCACTTTCTTGATGGTATTCTTAGAAGCACATTTTTTGTTTTGATGAAGTCAGTTTATCTATTTTTTTCACTGTTTCCTCGTATTTTGGTGTCATATCTAAGGGAACCATTGCCCAATCCAAGGCCACAAAGATTTATATTTTGTCCTAAGAGTTTTATAGTTTTAGCTCTTTTTTTTTTTTTTTTTGAGACAGAGTCTCACTTTCTTGCCTGGGGCGAGTGCCGTGGCGTTGGCCTAGCTCACAGCAACCTCAAACTCCTGGGCTCAAGCGATCCTACTGCCTCAGCCTCCCAAGTAGCTGGGACTACAG
>CAUYSK010071949.1:0-21264 GCA_963575035.1 Avahi laniger | reverse complement strand
AAATTAATTGGACAACTAAAAATATATAGAAAAAATTAGCTGGGCATGGTGGCGCATGCCTGTAGTCCCAGCTACTCGGGAGGCTGAGGCAGGAGGATCACTTGAGCCCAGGAGTTTGAGGTTGCTGTGAGCTAGGCTGACGCCACGACAATCTCGCCCAGGCAACACAGTGAGATTCTGTCTCAAAAAAAAAAAAAAGAAAAGAAAATTGTATCAACTGCAAATAATTTTTATTTCATAAACTTCTTCCCTCTCACTATTTACTTCTTATTTTGTTATCTGATTGCACCCCATAGCATTTCCTGAAAAATGTTAAATTGTAATGATGGAGGTGGGTGCCCATTTATGGTTTGGGATTGACTTTAGTAGGAATACTACCTTTATTTTACTATTGACCTTGCTGAGGAACAGTTTCAGATCTGTATTTTTTATCCTGTTAAGGAATTGTTCCCCTATTTTCCTAAAAGCTCTTACTAGGAATGGATATTGAATTTTACTAAATTCTATTTTGCGTCCATCATGTCAAATGTGTGTGTGTGTGTGTCTGTGTGTGGTAGCCCATTAAAATGGAGAATATCAATATGATTTTTTAATATCAAATTATCCTTTTATCTGTGGAATCCTAGTTGCTTTTCCGCAATCAAAAAAACTATTTTTCCTCCAGAAGAAGTCTTGATGTTTACATCTGCAAGAAGCTATGATTCTTAATTGACAGTTTAAGAGTTCTATTCTGAAAAGAAGGCCTAAATCCCTTAGATTTGTTTTTTTACCAGATTGGTTTACTTTTGCTAGAAGCAATGGAAGCTTTTGATTTTGTATTTTTGACCTTCCTGCCTCGATTGAGGTTAGACCTTTTTAGGCCTTTCCCTGAACTTGGGAAACAGAAGATGAGAAAAACCAGAAAGGAAGGAGGTGATATTCAGAAGCTAGGCCTCCCTGGCCCTAGGCAGGACCTTGGTGGCAGCTGGTCTGACATTACGGGAGCCCAGGGAGGGTTGGCTATATACAGGGAGCAAGACCTGCACTTGCCAGGCACCCTGGCCTCTGTCTTCTCTTAGGAGACCTCACCTCCATTCCTTTCGGGACTTCACCAAGAAAAATAAGCTTCACTTCGCGTCGTCAACTAATCAAAGGCAGACAGGGGACTCCCTCTCAAAAACAGAGAGCATCTTTTTGTGCGAATACTTAGCAGGACCCAGGCCTAGAATTCTGGAGACCTCATCTGAATCTGCAAAGAAAGTCCTTTACACATTTTGTGGAGTATTCAGTAGTTCTTTTGATCACGTTTATTTTATACCCTGAACTGAGTCAGTCGGTGAGAGGTGCTTAGCTTGTTGCTGAAAGGGGCGGGGAGTGGCCTATAAATAATGAGAGCTCTCAGAAGCTTGTGCTGTTAACAGCTCTGCTCCAGTAAAGCAAGTTTATTGTGTCACTGCCTCTGGGTGTGTTTTCCTGGAAAGGCTAGAAATAAAGCACTGGTACAAATCTGTTGTTTTTTCCCCCCCGCAGGAGGATGGTAACTCGTTAATGCTAAAGACAGGTTTAAGGATTCTCTAATGATAGGTGCACTGTGGTGTGATTCATCTGGTGTGAAGAAGGCTGACCATTCTCCTTCAGACCTCAGCGATGAGCTGAGAGGGCCTGACTCAGTTTCCCCCTGGTTGTGGGATGAAAGGCCTGTCTTCCTCCTCTGCAAATTGTCTCTGGTCCCATTTGGCCTTAAATTCTGTTCCTCGCTTCATGTGATGTCCCCATTCCACAGGTTCTTAGGTGAAAAACATGTATCATTTTCTAAATGTTACCTTATTAGGTGTCCATCATTAACATACAGGACTGTGTCCCATAGTAGGTGGTGTGCACACTCTCCACTGTGCTAAAGAGGTGCAAGATTTTTCAAAGGGCTACAGATTGTAGGTCCCCAAGCAGAATCCAGCCTGCATATGCACTGTTGGCCGGCCTGTGTTTTACATACAGAGTTGAATTTGAATGTCTCTAAGTGAGGGAAGCATGATCCCACTGTGACCTGTGATCTAATACACCTGGTTTTTTTTTTTTTTTTAAACATCTTTGGCTCTGGAAGACATTTGAATTTACAAACTCTGGTGTACACCAGGCAGAAGTTCAGATCGTCTGATTGAGATCAGGGATCAGCCCACTTTTTCTAAAGGGCCACATAGTAAAATATTCTCAGCTTTGCAGGCTGCACAGTCTCTGTTGACAGGTGCTCAAGGCTGCTGTACTCGTGGAAAAGCAGCTGCGGATGATACATAAACCAATGAGCATAGCTGTTTCCAATAAAACTTTATATGTGGATGTGGAAACTGAAATTTCATATTACTTTCTCTTGTCATGAAATATTCTTCTTTTGATTTTTTTTTTCAACCATTTGGTAAAAACCAAATATAAGAATGGTATAAACCATTCTTAGCTCATGGCAGGCCAGATTTGGCCAGTGGGCTATATTTTCCTAACCCCCGATTTAGATTTTTGACCAAAATTCCTAATGTTTTTCCAAAGAATCTCAGATAAATCAAAATGATCCTGGGGCTAGTGCACTAGCAACACACTTCCAAGCAGATCCTTTTAAATGCCTGGAAGCTGTAAGTTTGAATTGTACGAGTTCTATGAGTCCAACAAAGGCTGCAGTAGCTCTCGATGGCCTTTGGGCTCTGTGGGTCTCCCTCTCCTCTCTCTGTGAAACACTTCAGGGAGGAGGATGCGAGGTCAGTGACAGCATCTGGATTGGAAGTGGTGAGAACAATCACAACATGATCGTCAAGAGGAGCAGTCGAGAGTGTAGCTATAAGCTGGATTGAAAATGGATTCAGCGGGAGTGGACTCTGGTTACACTTGAAGTATATGTGAGTCGCAAGGGTAAAAACTTAACAGTTCGCCTGTTCCTACAGCTGATTCAGGCTTTATGACGATTTTCCATTGATTTTCAGTTCCATAAAGCCATCTTCCTAGCACAGAGGGAGCAGATACCTCATTTCTTTCCAGTCCTAGCCCACAGCAGAGTCATCTTCTGGGCCATTTTTCCCACAGTGGACACAGATCCCTCCACCTCAGTGAACCCCTGTCCGCGCAACTCACTTGAAAGGAACTAGTACACGCGCCAGTGAGTAGGCTAAACCATATTACCACTCCTCCAAGAAAACCACTTCTGATGAGTTTTTGTCCTAACAGGCATTGAGAAAATGCTGCTATTGTTTTCCTTACCTCTAAGTCAAAGCAGTTGGAGAGAGAGGGCTCCAAAAAGAGGAGAGCAGAGAGTTTTTTTGGTTTGGTTTGGTTTGGTTTTTGCAGTGTATCACTTAAGTTTTGACCCCTCATTATTACATTTTAATATAATATGTTTAGAATATTCCCCCCATAGCCACTTCATTGAAGTTAGAGTGGATGTGGCTGCAATCTAGTTCTGGAATAGCCCAGAAGTCTTCTCCAGTAACCCAGTTAACTTCTGAGCAGGTTTTGGTCAATATGAGCTACTTGGACGATGAATAGATTCTGTTTGTTGGGGGGAGGGTTGGGTGTTGGGGGGATATGGATTTAATGTTTACAAAATGCTTGGCATTATGAGTAGCACAAAAGTCATACATGACATTATCCTTGTCCCAAGAAGCTTAGCCTTGTTGGGTTGTGGCGAAGTGAGTAAAAATGCTGTTTATCCAGTAGAAGTGGCAAAAGTATAGTTTTCACCTTCCATGTCTCTGTAGAGTTTTGGGGGGGAAGCTCCTTTTTTTCCTTTCTGGTCTCCCTCCAGGAGTATCTAAATGCATCAGCAACTCCTATCTCTCATCCACCTCGGGTAGGCCCAGCATTCGCTGGTTTGCTATTGCCTTTTTTTCTTTTTTAAGACAAAGTCTTGCTCTGTCACCCGGGCTGGAGTGCAGTGACCCAGTCACAGCTCACTGCAGCCTCAAACTCCTGGGCTCAAGCGATCCTCCCGCCTAGTGGCTGCTACAGGTTTGCTTTGCCCACGTTGGGTTTCCCCCAAGAACAAGTAGGTTGTACAAGGCATTACGACTATTGCCCTGCTTAGAGAACGGCAAATAAAACCTTTGTCACATATTGATTATGGAGAAAGTGATAGAGTTGTTTGGCTTTGTTTTGTTTTATCATCATTTCTACATCTCTTCAGCACAGGTTAAGAGAAGCTGAGGGAAATAGAATGAGTAATTTTGGACGATTCAGATGTACCATGCTGGACAGCTCCCAACCTCTGCAATTCCTCTCTGGGTTCCTGGAAGTCCGGGACAAGAGTGAGAAAATATTCACTTCTCACACCTACCAAAGGAGTGTCTGGAGAGTTCTGTGGAGACCAGCATTCTGTGTGTCTTGTGTCTATAAAGCAGCTGCTTCCGGCTATGCTTGGAAAGATGTGACGAGTAGGCAGGTGGGCGGTTCTCAGGAGCCGGGTGGTGGCTGTCACTTACAAGAGGAGCAAGAAGGGTTCTTATCCCAAACAGCTCGTGCACTTTTCTGCTTGTGTGTCCTCCCCAATGTGGGCACGGGCCCTCCCGCCACATCACCTTGGGGAGTCGGGAGAGCAGCAGGAGGTTCTCTTTGCTGGCTTGATCACATCTGGCAGGCAGGGCTTAGCTGCATTTTAAGTGGGTCGCAGAGACAACAACATGAATCCTAGGAAGACATGGAAACTGTCAAGTCCTCATGGCCCACGGAGGCAGGACAGCCTAGTAGCCAAGAGCACGGGCCTGGGAGTCAGGCAGACAGGTCCATTCGTGGCTCTGCTTTCCCTTTCCAGTTGTGTGATCCTGAGCACATAACCTAATCTTCCAGGCCTCTGTTTTCTCATCTGTAAAATGGGGCGACCTTGTGGGGTGTTCTGTAAAAATCCAGCGAGAAAGGCACAGGAAACTCTTAGCCTGCACTTACGTTATTATTTTTATCATGTGAGTTCTTCTTTTATGAGGAATATGGAAGAAACTGGAATTGTTTATTCTGGAGAAGAGTGAATTAGAGAAAGACGTGATAGCTGTCTGCAGATATTTAAAGGTTTATTATGTGGCAGAGGGAACAAACTTATTTTTAGTGTTAAGACAATATGACTTAAAATATGGCTTTTGCAGGAAGGCAGATTCACATCAGTAAAGGAGTGTTTGTGACAGAGACGCTCAAGGACAATCAGGCTGTCCTGTCAGGGGCGGGACTCCCGTCTCTGGACTTTTTGCCGACAGGTGCTGGTGGCCCCAGCACTCAGGAGCTCAGGAGGAGACACCTGCTCCAGGTGGGAGGTTGGTTGGACCAGATGCTGGTTCCATCTCTGTGATGCCAAGAAATTTAGCAAAGGGCTCAGCCTTTTGACTCCTGAGAGAATTCATGAAACCCACACCTGTGTAGACTAAAACCAGAAAAAGTAATTTCTAAGGGATCCCTTGGGTACAAAATAGCAAGTTTATTTGCTTAGAGAAGATGATTCTCACCAATTTCCTCATCGTGTTAGTTTGCTCGGTCTGCCATAGCAAAGAACCGCAGACTGGCTGGCTTAAACAACAGAAGTTTGTGTCCTCACAGTTCTGGAGTCTGGAAGTCCAGATGAAGGTGTGGCGGGGGTTGGTTTCGTCCTGAGGCCTCTCTCCTTGGCTCGTAGATGGCGCTTTGTCACTGTGTCTCCACACGATCTTTCCTAATCTCCACATGTCTGTGTCCTAATCTCTTGTAAGGACACCAGTCACTGGATTAAGGCCCACCCTAATGACCTCATTTAACCTTAATTACCTATTTAGAGGCCTTACCTCCAAATACAGTCATATTCTATGGTGCTGGGAGTTCGGGCTTCAACACATGAATTTTGGGGCGGGGGACACAATCCTGCCCGTAACAGTCATATTCAAGAGATTAATCCCTTGAGTCATAGGGATTGTTGACCCTGACCAGCCTTGAGAATTTTCTTCAGTCTTCTTGAAACCATATCCTGTCTCCTTTCCCTTCTCTTAGGTGAACGGCCCTTTCCCTGCACGTGGCCAGACTGCCTTAAAAAGTTCTCCCGCTCGGACGAGCTGACCCGCCACTACCGGACCCACACGGGGGAGAAGCAGTTCCGCTGCCCACTCTGCGAGAAGCGCTTCATGAGGAGCGACCACCTCACAAAGCACGCCCGGCGCCACACCGAGTTCCACCCCAGTATGATCAAGCGATCCAAAAAGGCGCTGGCCAACCCTTTGTGAGGTGCCACCCACAGAAGCCAGGGAGGGAAGGACCCGGAAAGGACAAAACCACTCCCAGGAACCAGACGGACACATGGAAACCAAGCCCCAGAAGAGGCATGCTGACAGCACAGGAATCCCTGCTCTTCGGTCACTATTCTGATTTTCCTCTCCCTGCCTTGTTTTTTAAAAAGCACATTGTAGCCTGAGATCAGAGTCCACACTTGGTCCCCTCACAGAGGCAACTCTCTGAACCCGTCTCTGACTGTTGCAGGGAAGGCAAATGCTTTTGGGTTTTTTTCCTCCTTTGTTTTTGTTTTTTCTTTTTCAGGGGTGGGTGGCGGATGAGGGGAGAGGAGAAAGGCCAAGACTGGGTAGGATTTTAAAGATCCAACACTGGTGTACATATGTCTGACTGGGTGAGTTGACCTGTGGCCTCACGCAGTGATTCTAGGCCCTTTCTGCTTGCTGTCTCTCGGAATTGTTTTCTTACCTTTTAATGTAATGACGAGTGTGCTTCTGTTTGTTTAGCAAAACCACTCTCTTGAATCACGTTAACTTTTGAGATAAAAAAACAAAACAAAACAAAAAAAAAAACGCCATAGCACAGCTGTCTTTATGCAAGCAAGAGCACATCTATTCCAGCATGATCTGTCATCTAAAGACTTAAAAACAACAAAAAAAAGTTACTTATAGTCAATGGGTAAGCAGAGTCTGAATTTATACTAATCAAGACAAACCTTTGAAGGTTACACTCAGTACAGAATTTTTAAACCTTGCTTTGTATGAATTGTCCTTGTTGAACATAAGCTGCACTTTTATTTTCTAACGCAGAGGATGAATAAGTTAAATACATGCTTTTGAGGATAGAGGCAGACACTGTCTGGCACCACATTATAATCTGCTTGTTTGACAATAACCACGTTTCCCTAAGACATCACGGCAGAGATGTGAGGGCAGAATCTACGCAACAGATGCTGAAGGAGAAGGAGGGTAGTGTTTTAAAATAATAATAATAATAATGATAAAAAAGAGAACCAATGGAATTTTAACTCTATTAACTTTTCCAAATTTTCCTATCCTTTTAGTTAGCATCATCTTATTGTACCATAATGCCACTAAGGGAGAGGACTTTTGACTCCGTTAGGTTTTATTTGAATGGGTGCATAACAGTAACTAAATCTGGAAACACCTATTTTTATGGGAAAAAGGTTTATGGGTCGCCTTCCCATGTTCCTACAGAACTCCCACTATCAAGTGCAAGAGTTATATGGAAGGAAAGGGAGCTGAAATAGGAAAAGAAAAACAGACCCCTGCAAGGAGTGAGTGCCAAGGGAAAATACCACGATGACTTCAGAGGGGACTCCGCAAAGTAATCCCTTTTGGAGAACTCTGGAATACTCTGAATGAAATCACATCACTGTACCTTTTACATCAATATCTTCACCACTATATCTTGTATCTCGGTGTCTACAATGGCTGAAACCACTACATCCATAATATGCCATTTAACTGAAAACTTCATTTTGGCCTTTAAGTGGCCAGAAAACTGAACTGAGTTTTCATAGTTAAGAAAAAAAAAACCTCAAAATGAGGGGAGTCAGCAGTGATCATGGGGGAAATGTTTACATTTTTTTTTCTTCAGAAGTAACGCTTTCTGACGATTTTATCTGATATTTAAAACAGGGAGCTATGGTGCACTCTAGTTTATATACGTGCTCTCAGATGTGTAAACATAGGGTGCCTACCTATTTCACCTGACACACACTCGTTTCCAATTCAGAGTGGGTGTGGGCTCCTGCGGCGGGCACGGGTCACGGCTGACTCCGACTTCCAAGACAACAGCCATCACTAGCACGGTGTTTTTTTCGTTTAACCAACGTAGTTGTATTAATAGTTCTATAAAGAGAACTGCTTTTAACATTAGGGACTGGGAGCAGTCCATGGGATAAAAAGGAAAGTGTTTTCTCACGAGAAAACATGTCAGGAAAAATAAAGAACACTTTCTACCTCTGTTTCAGATTTTTGAAACGCTTATTTTAAACCAAATTTTAATTTCTGCGTCCAAAATAAGTTTTAAGGACATCTGTTCTTCCATACGAAATAGGTTAGGCTGCCTGTTTCTTCCTGAGCTCATGGAATGGTTCTGCTTGTGACACTCTGCACGCTGCCTTTTAGTGAGTGAGGAGTTTGGGTTGCCTAGCAACTTTCTAACTTGGAAAAACTCATCCTTCCCTCGCAGAAAGAAACGAAGGAAAACAAAGCAAAGTCAGTCAAGACAATCTTTGTAGTTTCAGGAGTAAATCTATATGTGGCTTTCGTCGAGCACTTAGATGGATATAAATGCAGCAACTTGTTTAAGAAAAAAAATGCACAATTTACTTCCCGAAAAAGTTGCTACTTGCCTTTTCAAGTTGTTGACAAACACACATTTGATATTCTCTTATATGTTATAGCAATGTAACGTATAAACTCAAGGCTTTTTATTCTTTGTGATAAATCCTGTTTTAAAATGTCACAAAACAGGAACCAGCATTCTAATTAGATTTACTCTATCAAGATATGGTTCAACTAGGACTACTAGAGTTCATTGAACACTAAAACTATGAAACAATTACTTTTTATATTAAAAAGACCATGGATTTAACTTACGAAAATCCAAATGCAGGATAGTAATTTTTGTTTACTTTTTTAACCAAACTGAATTTTTGAAAGACTATTGCAGGTGTTTAAAAAGAAAGAAAAGTTGTTTTATCTAATACTGTAAGTAGTTGTCATATTTTGGAAAATTTAATAGTTTTAGAGTTAAGATATCTCCTCTCCTTGGTTAGGGAAGAAGAAAGCCCTTCACCATTGTGGAATGATGCCCTGGCTTTAAGGTCTAGCTCTACATCACGCTTCTTTTGAGAATTCTATTTGGTAGTTATAATTACAGAAACTGATTAGTTCGTCAGTTTGCAGATAGATTTAGCACAGTACTCATCACTCTGGATAGACTGAGATGTTCTTTCACAACAGATGAATGATCTGTAACACTGTAAGATACTGATCTTTACAACTGTTTAATCAGTTTTATTTTTGTACAGTATTAGTGACCTAAGTTATTTTGCTGTCCCGTTTTTGTAAATCAAATGAAATTATAAAAGAGGATTCTGACAGTAGGTATTTTGTACATATGTATATATGTTGTCCAAATAAAAATAATAAATGATAAAAATTGAATTGTTCCAGCTATTATGTGTTATAAAAGGGGCATATTTCACCACAATGAAAGTTACTTCTTTAACCTGTGCTCATGGCATTTTAGGACAAGTACAAAGATGATTTTACCCTGTACCTTTCAACACATGCAATATTTGTACAGATTTGTGTGTATTTACTATTAACAGACCACCTCTGAGGAAGCAATGGAACAGAGGTCAATTGAAACCACTGTATTATGCTGGAAGAGAATATTTATATTTTTAGATACATCACTTAAAGAGGTTTTTAGAGCTCATAACTATGCAACTATGGGCAGGGGTGTACTAGGAACTGGTTAGTGATTGTTAGAGGTTCAGATTGTGCTCTTACGATACGATATTGATAAAAGCACACAAGTTGGGGTTTCAAAGGCACAACAGAAAGGTTACGCCAAGCAAAGATGAGCACCAAAGTGAGGGTGTGTGTGTGCGTGCGTGCATAATTTATGTACATATATACTAGCTATTATTTATTAAGCTCTTATCGTATACTAGTCATGATGTCAAGTGTTTAGGTTTTTCTCATTCAGTCCTTACAGCAGCTCCGTGCGGTAGAATTGTTGTTATCCACATATTTCTGATGAGGAAACTGAGGATCAGATAATGGCCAAGACACACATCTAGTAAGTGTCATGGACAGTATTTAAATCTGGATCTGCCGAATCCAACCCTCTGTCTTTCTCTGCCTATATCAGAGCAGCCCAGGGACCTAACTGGACTGTGATGTTCATTTGACCCATTTTGTCGCACACACCTATTAGTGCCAGACACTGCTGTCACTGTGGACACAAAAGTGAAAAACGGACCAGGTCCCTGTGTTCGAGGAGTTTATATGTTAGTGGAAGGAAACACACCATAACAGATTATCCCCGTAATCTCAGAGTGATGAGCATGATGATGACAATAACACAGGGTGATCTGACAGCGACCTGGACGGTAGAGAGAAGTTACTAGGGATTGAGTGGTCAGGGAGAGTCTCCCAGAGGGGACTAAACATTTAAGCTGAAACCTGGATGGCAAGGGAGCCAGCCTCAGAGAGCCACGGAGGGAGTGTGGAAGGAGTCTGGTAGGAAGCGGCCAGCGTTTTGAAGGAACTGCATGGAAGGCTGGGGTGGCTGGAATGTAAATAGAGGATGGGAAGGGACGGGAGCGTGAGGCGGATGGCAGGGCCCAGATCACAAGGGCCTTGTATTGTAGGTGGTCACATGGTGCTTGATTTTGATTCGAAGGGCAAGGGGAATCTGTTGAAAGGTTTAAAGCGGAAGAGCGCTATGATCCGATGTATAGCCCAGCAAGGGAGGGTAGAAAACGGATTTTAGGGGGCAAGAGTGGAAGCTGAGGCCACGTGTGGTGGCTCACATCTGTAATCCTAGCACTTTGGTAGGCCGAGGTGGGAGGATCGCTTGAGCCCACGAGAGTTTGAGACCAGCCCGAGCAAGAGCGAGACCATATTTCTATGAAAAACAGAAAAATTAGCCATGGTGCATGCTTATAGTCACAACTACTCAGGAGGCTAAGGCAGAAGGATCTCTTGAGCCCAGGAGTTTGAGGTTGCAGTGAACTACGATGACACCACTACACTTTAGCCTAGGTGACAGAATGAGACCCTTGTCTCAAAAAAAAAAAAAAGTGAAAGCTGGGAGACTAGCAACTGGACTGTTGTATCTATCTAGGCAAGAGATGATGGTCTTTTGGACCAGGTGGTCAGCAGTGGAGGTGGAAAGAAGTAGATAGCTCTAAGAAATATGTTGAAGGCAGAATCAATGGGACTTGGTGATGTCAGGATGTGAGGGGTAAAGGACTAAAAACCCACTAATGGCCCTCAGGTTTACGGCCTGAGTAGCAGGTGGCTGGACTGCAGTGTGGTCCACAGGAGGAAAAGGGAGGAGGAGAGGGCTGGCGTGGGTTCATCCCCGGAGGTGTCGAGGTTGACATGCCTGTTAGATATCACCTGGAAGTGTTGAGAGAGTGATTGTGTATGTTAGTTTAGAGTTCAAAGAAGTGGTCTGGACTGGAGATTTTGGAGGTCATAGTCACACATGATAGTAATTGGAGCCAGAGAAGTGGATGGGATTGCCTGGGGAAAGAATGTGGAGAAGCGGTTAGAGCCTAGAACCGAAGAAGGGGAGGAGGAGGAGGAGGCAGAAAGGTAGCTCAGGAAACAACAAGACAATCAAACAAACATAACCCAGAAAATCGCAGGGTCGTGGGGTACGGGGTGGGATGGGGTTGTGCATTGCGTGGAGTGGCACTGAGAAGTATAGTAAGACCAGTGCTGAAAAGTGTCCCCTGGATATAGGGATCTGAGGTCGTTGGTGACTCATTAGAGCTATGTAATTAGAATGGTGGAAACTGACATCTGGTTGGGTAGAGGGAGAAGTAATTGCGAGGTGAAAAATTATAAATAGGAAGTACAGTCAAGTCTTGCATAGTTTGCAGAAAATGAAAACAAAACCAGACTTGATCAACATACAACAAAAGGGAAAAAGAAAGGTGGCACAAGAAAAATAAAGATAAAGTAAGAAGGAAAATAGAATCCACTCGTCACTTAAACTTCCTTATTAAAAGTTAGAGTCTCAACTGGGATCAAAAACAATCACGTGTGTGGGGGGGGCGAGGCGTGTATGTGTGCATGTAACTGGAGGCTCACCTAAAACGAAATGCCAACGGTTAAACACGGTGGTTGGGAAAGATAAACAAGGCCAAGGCCAAGAAAAATAATTCAGGAGTAGTCACTGATATCAGAAAAAAACAGAATTTAAGGAAAAAATAACTGGGTCAAAGAGTGGATTACTTTTTATTTTATATGAAGATATAACAGTGCCTAGTAAACTTTGATCAAAATATATAAAGCAAAATGCAAAGAAAGCAGGAGAATTTGATGAAGATCACAGTCTTAACCCAAAAAAGAAAGGGATTTTAATAATAGACACATTCTTTTTAAATATCCATGCAACCCATGCAAATGCATAGAATATAATACAACGGTAAATGGCACATTACACACCACATTCTTGGATCACTAGGAAATAAAGTGAGCAATTAATAACAAAAGGATAATTTTTTAAAACTGAAAATACTAGAAATCAAAATATTGTCTTAAAATAATTTTTAGATCAAAGAGAAAATATAAATTATCATCAGAGTTTAAGGCAATAAAATAGAGAAAAGTATATATCCAAAATATTCTCTAAAGCCCTACTTAGAAACAGAAAATTTAGAGCTTCATGTGCTTTGTTATCTATCATCTATAAAAAAATAAAAGTAAACCAAGCAATCAATTCAAGAAGCCCAAAAGTGAATAATATTTAGGAAAAAATTGAAAGAATAATAAAATGGGATTGACATATAAATCCAGTAAGTGGATCTTTGAAAAAACCAATAAAATAGACACACTTTGACAAAGGCAAACCAGAAAAAGAGAAAATCTAAATACATATTATGACTGAAAAAAGAGATATGACTATAATCAACCAATAATTTTGGACATCTTCATAAAATGGCTCTTCTAGGAGAATAATTTTGATGGGTGGTACAGTTGTATAGACCAAAAAACTATTTTTTTAAAAAAGTTGACAAATGTCAGAAAACTTAGGCACTCAGATAATTTTATAGGCAGACTATTTCAAACCTTTAAGGAACCAATATTTCCTTTAATTCAGACTGTTAGAATGTAGACCACAGAAAATGATGGAAATGGCCAGGTACAGTGGCTCATGTCTGTAATCCCACCACTTTGGGAGGCTGAAACGGGAGGATTGCTTGAGGCCAGGAGTTTGAGACCAGCCTGAGCAAGACCAAGGCCCCATCTCTACAAAAAATGGAAAAATTAGCCAGGTGTGATGGCATGTGCCTATAGTCCCAGCTACTCAGGAGGCTGAGGCAGGAGGATCACTTGAGCAGGGGAGTTTGAGGTTGCGGTGAGCTGTGATGACACCACTACAGTCTAGCCTGGGCGACAGAGCAAGACCTTGTCCTCACCACCCCCACTCCCCACAAAAAAGAAAAGAAAAAAAAAGAAAGTGATGGAAAACATCTTGATTCATTGTAGGAATCTAGTTTAACCCCGACTTACAAGAATAGCCAGGAATATTTTATAAAGGAAAAATAATATAGGAGTATTTGTCCTATCAAGAATTAGTCTATTTTGAAGGCATAAGAATGTATAAGAATTCAATATATTGTATGAGAATGGCATCACAAATCAGTGGGGAATACATGCATTATCTAATAAATTTTGTTTAGCCAAAAGATTCCCAGGAAAAATTCAAATCATATGATACCTATATACCAAAGATGTAAGTAAAATGATAAAATTATTTAAAGAAAATATAATTGAAGATTCATAAATCATGATTTGGGGAAGAATTCAAATGCAGAAAACTAAAGGCAGAAACTATTAAAAATGTGGAACTATTATAAATGAAAAATTAGCCTAAACAAAATTATATAGTATGGATACGAATATAGAAAAATGCACATCATGAGGATTAATATAATATCTTTACTATATAACTTACAAGTTGATATGAAAAATGAACACATTTAGAAAATCTGGCAAATGATATAAATTGACATTTTATAAAACAAGAAGTAAAAACAACCAATAAACATCTTTTTAAATGTTTGCTTTCAAAGAAATACAAGATAAAATAATGACATAAAGTTATTTGCCTGTGCAATTGACAAAAATTGAAAAATATTAAGCACCCATTTGGTCAAGAATTGGGGGAGACCAGGTGTGATGGCTCATGCCTGTAATCCCAGCATTTTGGGAGGCCAAGGTGGAAGAAGCTCTTCAGCCCAGGAATTCAAGACCAGTCTGGGCAACATAGTAAGACCCTGTCTCTATAAATAGAAATAAAACTAGCTGGGCTTGGCCACATATGCCTGTAATTCCAACTACTCAGGAGGCTGAAGCATGAGGATTGCTTAAGCCCAGGAGGTCATAGCGAGCTATGATTGAGCCACTGCGCTCTAGCCTGGGCAACAGAGAGAGATGCTAGCTCTTAAAAAAAAAAGAGAGAGAGAAATTGGGAGAGAAGGGCACACTGCTAGTGGGAATACAAATTGACACAACTTTTCTAGGACACAATTGGGCCATTAGGAATAAAAAACCATAAAAATGTTCATATACTTGACAAAACAATTACATGCCCAAGGAATTATTATAAATGTCTGCAAATATTTTGTGGCAAAAATATACATAATAGAATTTTTTATAATAGTGAAAATTTTAAAACAATCTCGATGTTCAACTCTGATTGTTTAAATAATAATGGTATAGTATGCATCCATTACAAATGATGCAGAATAGCTTTTCACCAAGGATGTTCCATAGAATATTAATTTTCCAAATGTTACATTATTGGAGGATCCTGTGATTAGATAAATTTGAGATACCCTGGCAAGATGAACCCAGTTTCTCTACTGAATTTCTTTATAGAGTCTTTCTTATGATTCAATACGCATCGTTAATATCTGAAGAGCCAACACAGTATACAGAATCGCACAAACTTACTTGATTATATTCTTTTTGCCTTTTTGGTTTGTTTGTTTTTAGGGACATTTTGCAAATCAGACTTTGGGAAATGACAAAGAAACATGTTCATAACACATTGGTATAAAAAATGATATGCACCGCATAGTCCCACTTTAAAACATGCAGATGTGCTTAGAAAAAAGGGCTAGAAGGATTTAAATGACATAACACAAGAATGTTAACTGTGATTACCTTGGTGCATAAGAATATAGACACTTTTTAATATATATTCCTTATCTATATTGTGTTAAAGTTTCTACAAAGTGAATATCTATTACATTTGTAAAAAAGTGGGGGGAAGAAAAGGAACTGCCTAGAAGTCAGTCTATGGCACTCTGTTTTTGAGTTAAAAAAAAAAAGAAAAAAGAAAAATAAACAGAAGTCAATCTACACGCCATCTCTTAGAACAGCGACACATTACCCCTAGCTTTTGTATGAGGGTTAACTTGCTGCCTGGGTTGGCCTTAATCAAATTAGGTTTGTTCATGCTTCACTGCTGGGCTGCCTGTCCTACCACGGACAAACCAACTGGGGTGGGGGGCACACGTCCTGAAGTCAGTTTGGGTGGATTAGGGGAGGCCTCTGTGGCTGCTGACCGGCAGAGCAGCGATTTCTTGCCATCTCTCATCTGTTCTCTAGTTCATGTAGCCTCTGCTCACCTTGGGGCTGAAGCACGTGCTTCTTGAATTTCAACTCAAGTGCAAGAATTGAGTGTAACTCTTCCTCCCGGCTTCCACCATGAACTCAGTTCTTCTAAGGTCAAGATGCCGCATTTAGGGTTTTCTGAAAAGGCTGACCCATGTTCAAACCCTAGTTGGGTACCAGCTCTAGGCATGTTATTTCATTTCTCCGAGCCTCAGTTTCCCCATCTATGAAAAGAAAAGTGTGTGTGTTTGTAATATCCCATAGCATTGTTGTGAAGAGTAAATCAGAAAGCTGTGTTAACCTCTAACAGAGTTCCTGGTATAGTGCTAGGATTTCAATGAACATTTGTTCTTTTCATCTTTCACTCCCAGAGTGAATATGGTCCTCAATTAATATTAAGACTTAAAACCCTTTTTCTCCCTCTTGGGTGGGTTCTGTTTTCTTACATCAGTCTTTGTTTATGGAAACGAGGAGGTTCATGTTTGCAAACTACCACCCAGGTCAAATCCAGCCCACAACATGTTTTTGTAGGGCCAAGCAAGAATGGTTTTTCACCTTTCTATTTTTGTTTATTTATTTATTTAAAGAAAGGGTCTTGCTCTGTCACCCTAGGCTGATGTGCAGTGGAACAATCACAGCTCACTGAAGCCTCAAACTTCTGGACTAAAGAGATCCTCCCTCCTTGGTCTCCTAAAGTGCTGGGATTACAGGTGTGAACCACCATGCGTAGCTGGTTTTTACACTTTTAAATGGTTAAAGAAATAAAAAGAAGAGTAATATACCAAACTCATGAAGATTATGTGAAATTCATATTTCAGTGCTTATAAATATAGTTTTATTGGAATGCAGCTGCTCTTACACATTTACATATTGCCTATGATTGGGGTCACACTACAAAGGCAGTTGAGTAGTCACAACACAGGGAGTGTATGGCCCTCAAAACCAAAAATATTTACTATCTGGCCCTTTACAGGAAAAAAAAAATGTATTGACCTCAGCTGTAGGCTATTTCTTAGATAAGTATATCTTGAAAGTCAGCTTTAAAAATAAGAAAGGTGTTGCTCATTGCATTTTTTTAAATTAAACAAAATAATTGTGTTTTGAAGACTTAATTTTTGAAATTTCCATTTCCATAACTTTTCTGCAACCCTGATGAAGGCTGTCACAGGTTGGGGTTCATGAATCTTGGCACATCTAAGGTTGCATGGGTCTTTCTAGGTTCTCTGCCTGCCTGTTGGTTGGGAGACACAAGGTCACTGGGCAAGACTAGCTTTTAGGGTTAAGCTTTATGATTACATATCTCCATTTTGAAATAATTATCATTTCTGATTTGTTCTTATTATAAGTTCTAATTGGTATTTCATCAGCAGTATTCTAGAACACTTGTCATTAGCTTTCCTTATTATTTAATGATTTATAAATAAAATCTGAGAAGACGCTACTTTAAAGATCCTGTGATTCTTGTGTAACGTGAGGAGTCCTGTGAAGTCTGACCATTTTCACGTTCTCATTTATCTGTAGGTAGGTAAGCTGTCCAGACACTAATGGCTAGTATTCTGTTTAATACTGCAAAAGGCAGCCCTAGGAACAGGGACAGCAAGTCCCTTGGGTAGAGCCTCTGTACAAAGATTGTTTTTTAATCCTTACCCCATGGTAATGAGTATTTTGGCGGAGACCCTCAGCAACCCAGGCGGATTTGATGCATAGATCAGGTTTACACTGAGCTTACGTAATTAGAGGGCAGATCCAGCACACCATCCATTTTGTTATGCATTCTCTATAAAAATAAAAATCTTCGTTAAATGCAACTAACACAAAACAAAGCGGTGCACATGAGAACAGAATATAACGGGCCAGAGCCGCTGACGTACAAGCAGCACCTCCCATTACGTTTTCATGATGATAATCACCACTAAACCGAACTTGATTCTGCTTATTCCATTTAATAAGAGAGACCTTAAAGTTGCTCTTAGGCTGTCTCAGGCAGAAAAACCACTCCCCCTGGGGACTCAGAGGAGGCAGGTTTTCTCCTGATGCCGGCTCTAAACAACATTATTTACCCGTGTCAGAGCGATTAGAGCAAACTTGCTTTCTATGAATCCTAGGAAAAGCCTTAGGGTCTTCTATCTTCTTTGCATTTTTACTAGCTGCAAACTAGTATCCAATGTTGCAGAATTTCCCTGCTTTCCTAAAGCAGCAGGATTCCAGTGCTTACTAACTCGCCCTCAGTCCCTCCAGCCTGGGAGCCTCACCTCGGTTGGAGTCTTTTCCCTGACTGCTCCCACGGATTTTTATACACCTGCTTACCAGACTCTTTATTCTTTTGCATATTTAAATATACATTTGACAAACCAGAACCATTCTAAAATAGACAGGAATCTCCCCACAAAGTACTAAATTGTTCATAGCTTCTTCAAGCTTTTTTTTTTTATTTTCTAGGATGCATTTAGTAATTTCATTGTATCGTGTTGATGCTGTCCAAGATTCCAGCTGCCCTCTCTATTTTTAAGGAAACCATGGATAAAGGCTTTTTAAATGAATCGTTTCTCCATCTTCCTCAGCTGAGATCACCACTGATGTGCAATCTGTTGTTCTTAAGTGCCTTGGATAATGGCTATAAAAATACGTTTTCTTTTTCTATAGAAATCAAAGTAACTTTTTAAAAGCCTACAATCACCGTCCATGTTTCTGTGTCAGTAATCAGCTTAGAGTGTCCTAAAATATCATTCTCTGTTATCACTGCCCATTGAAATACCAATTTCCTCCAAGGAATTTACCTAAACGAATCAACTTTTATGTGTGTTTTAGTTGTATTTATTTTTATTACTGAAATTTATCATCTGTATTTGTTTCTCTTTGGAATTCTATGATGGGATGTCTCAACATTTAAATATTTACTTTTAAAGTGTCCTCCAATTTAAACATCTGAGATTTTGTATGTACTCCAAAAAGGCATTGCAGAATGAGACTGCCTGAATTTTTACTTTTGAAACCGTGGTGCTTTGGCCACCCTCAGCCCCACCCTGCTCCAGTACAGCTGCAATCTTAATGACGATAATGTGCATAGGAACACGAGGAAAAATAAACTCAACGCATTTGGGGGAACTATATGCTAAATAGACAATGTTCCTCATTGTAAAAAACTGGAATAAGCCTCTCGTGTTCCGGGGATTAGGGGACAGAGCGAGGCGGGGGCAGGAGACAGTAAATTGTGGAGCTTTTCACAAGAAAATTTTACCCTTAAGAGAAATGAAGTATAAAGGTCAAAAGATTCTATGCATTTACTCAGCCTATGAAACACTGATGTTAATTATGGAAGACTGAATCTTTTTAAAATTTTTTATTTTTTTGCCCCTTCTACCATGTGATGAATCTTTTTTTTTTTGCTTATTATTTATTTTTTAATTTGCAAGTAAAATTGTACACATTAGTGGTGTACCACATGATGTTTTGAAATATGTATGCATTGTGGAATGGCTAAATGAATTAATCAGTTTTTAAAACACACATTTGGCCACTCATTTTTCTGGACTCCAGTCAACAACATTATAAACTTATAAGACTTTGTTTGCTTTTGTCTTTTCCACTAGGCTCTTAGTTTCTCGATAGTGTTACTCATCTTAGTGTAGCTTGCCCACCCCCTTTACTTGGGGGCTCCATATGCTGTCTCCCCCCACATACTCAGATTGGCCCAGTCAATGTTGGGAAAGAGAAGTGCTTTTGTCTGCCATATTTGCTGAGTTGGACTGTGTAAGTCTGGAACTGCAAAAGGCCATTTTTTTCTAGCTACATGAAAGAAAGTATGTGTGAAGGAGAAAAAAGGAAGCATACAGAGGGAAGAAGACTCAGTTATGGAACCAGAGTAAGCCTGGAGACTGCTATGCCTGAATCCCAGCTTCATCCCTGGACTTTCCAGTCATGTTTATAAGTGAATTTCCTTTTTTGCCTAAGCTAGTTTAAGTTGGGCTTCGATAATTTTCAACCAAGAATTCTGCCACAAATCTGGTACAAGTTTCTACCACTAAGTTGGTGAAAAATGTTTGGCCAAGCAAGAAAACAATAAAATGATTATTTCAAATCTCTGATTACACATTTTTTAGGTTGTAGAATCTAATTTATCTATTATAAGTCAAAAAGTATTGCAGAGTTTTATTGACCAGTGGTCATTTTGACCATTTTTTTAGAATGAAATGTGAGGTGGGGAACTTAGATAGCTATTTTAATGAATCATGGATTTATCCCCCCAGACTATTTTATTCTTCTTAACATATCTGAGTTATTTTAAATTATTTGGCCTGAAGAGGTGGCTCATATCTGTAATCCTAATATGCTGGAGGCCAAGGTGAGAGGATTACTTAAGCTCAGGAGTTGGAGAGCAGCCTGAGCAAAAGCCTTAAAAAAAAATTGTAACTACTCTGCTAACTAAACAATATGTCAATGTTCAAAGTTTTAATCTCTGTTTTCAATTGAATCGCCTAAGAGCAAACCGGTCAGAAAAAAAATCAATGTTTCCTACAATTAATTCACATATTGATAATATCTGTTCTTGCCCAGAAATTTATAAATTATTTAAATATTTTAAAAACTCAGCCACTTTGTTCTCTAAGTTACTCAAAAAAATTTTTTTTCCAGTCAGAGATGCTACATTGTCTATTTAGCAACACTTATATTTTCTCCTGGATATTTCTCTTACATTTATTTATTTAAGATACAGGGTTTCATTATGCTGCCCAGGCTGGTCTCAAACTTCTAGCCTCAAGTGATCTTCTTGCCTCAGCCTCCTGAGTAGCTGAGATTACAGGCACTTCTCTTATGTTTAGACAGCTTTCATAGGTTTTCTTCAAAAAGAAAAACCCCAAATCTTCAATAGGATGATCAATTCTTATGGCATACTCCTGAAAAAAAACAACAAACCTTTTTGTAAATATCATAATACGAAAGCATTGTCTAGATTATTTCTCATTAATTTTTTATAGAGAAAAGACTGAAAATTACCTAAATGTCCATTATAGGGGCTCAGGTAAATTATGAAAATCACAAATAGGAAATAAAATTCGCTGTTAATAAGAATGAAGTAGAACATATGTGTGATATGAAACGATCTCCAAGATATAGTTTGTGAACAGCACTATTCATTCATTCAACAGCTATTACTGAGCACCTTCCGAATGCCAGATACTGTTATCAGCACTGGGGACACAGCAATGAAGGCAAACAAGGTCTCTGATTCTCATGCTTACATTAGTATAGTGTACTTCTATTTGTGAGGCTTTTAAAAAAGCGTATATGTAAGTACCATTCCTGGGTCATGGATGAGATACATTCCTAAGAATGTCTTTAAGGTCTGATTTGTATGTAATGCCCTGATGAACAGCTCATATACGGTGATGATAATAATAATAATACCATAATGGCTCATATGTGGTAATGATAACAGTATAATACTGTAATAATAAAAATACCTCTTTACTGTAATCATGTTACACTAACTGTTGTGCTCTTTCTTTTAATTCAAACAAACAGAACATAACAACAAACTCATACAAAAAATTTAGATAGGAGATAAGAGAAATTTTCAAAAAGTATGTTAAAGATTCGGACTCACCTAATGTTGTATCCATTGTCTTGCTTACTGGGAAGGGCATTTTTGAGGAAAGAAGGCAGTAAC
>CAUYSK010071948.1:0-13740 GCA_963575035.1 Avahi laniger | reverse complement strand
TGAAAAACAAAATAGGCAGGAAACTCACTAGTTCTGTAATTCTTCAGTTCTGACTCCCCCTCCTATTTGCCTGCTATTTTTACTCTTCTTAGTCCTCAGCTAGTTGCTTATTGTATTTAGTTCAGAGTTTTTAATTATAGTCAGTGGGAGAGAGAGGCTGTAAGTGGGCTTCCTTCTTGGCTGACACACCATAAGTCTATTTTGTATCATTTTTTTAAAACTCTAAAATTTTGATAAAATAATTTCACAAAAATTGCAGGAAATCAAACTTTGTATGAATGGTTTAAAAGGACACTGCCTGCTTATCCTAATTAGAGCAAAGTACTGATAAGCCTTGCTTTAAAGTGCTTTGTCAATTTTTTTCTCCTTAAAAATTTTTCTTCCCTAGTCATGCTTCCCTTCCCTCTCAAGTAATTTGAAATAGTCTCTGAGTTGCCTGCTGAAAATTGTGTTGATAGAGTATAATTTGTTAATTTCAGGGCAGATAAAGTATCAAGTAATAGAGAAACTAGTTAATGACACGCTTTTATGGAAGCAGAGAACTAGCTGCTACTCAATATACGTTTTCCCTGGAACTGCCTCTCTGTCTGGGGAGAGCCTTGAGCTGTTATTCACCAGTGTGTTCTATCTCGTGGGGAGATTTGAGAGGTGGGCTGGGTGTGCACCTTTTGGTAGGCCAAACAAATTAGGTTGTTTCACTGTGACATGTTAAGTGACTTTTTGTTATTGAAAACCAAGCCTGTGTTATGTGGTTGGTAATGTGGTTTTTAGCATGCCAGACATTTGCAGGTGGAATGGAATGTGTATGTTAATTCCACTGTCCTGAACCTTTGAGCCCCTCCTGTTGGCCTGCTGTCTTGTCACAGTTATTTTCAGTGAGTTTATGGGGAGGCTGACACTCCAGTGCCTTCATAGATGGCTTAACCTCACTGTGGGCCACCAGACTATTTTTTTTTTCAGTATTACATTTTACCAAATCATGGCTTGAGAGTCAGCTGTGTTTTATAAAAATACACTCCATCTTTAAATAAACTATAATTATTAAGAGCTATTATATAAATATCAGATAAATGTTGATCTCTTTAAAGATTTTGCTTTTGCAGTTTTTATAATTGCTATTTTAAGAGTTATATAGATATCAAATAAAATACTAGTCTTTTAATGTATTTTATTTTTACATGTTTTTATATTTATTGTGAAACTAATAAGTTTAAAAATCGTCTAACTTCCAAGGAGAAATTAACAACTGAAGTTCTCCTGTGTTGACATCTGCTACTAGTTGTTAAACTTAGAAGTCTTTTGTGGTTTGGTTGTAGAAACTTGTCACTTTTATGAATGAAGTTCTCTGATTCCTTTGTGAGATTCAGTTGTTTGGGGTTTTGCTGTGTCATGATTCCTTTATCACTTCTGAAAATCAACTCTAGAAGATTTTCCAGTCCTGATTCAGAATGAGAAAAAGCTTTATGATTTTCCTTTGGATATTATTTAAAATCTTGGTATCTTGAAAAACGGATAGGGGGAATTTGTCTTGTATTCTGTACTGTGTAATACATATATATATATATATATATATTTTGTATGTATGTGGCTGTTTGTATATGTATATATATTTGAATACTCAGCATGTTCTAGATGTATTAACTGGATCAGCAAATATTTGAGGACCTACTAAGTGCAAACATTGTTTACATGAGACAGTGCTGACATTTTAAGGTGTAAAGATGTAGGCAGATAGTATGTGCATATATGATGCATAAACAAATAATTTTTGACAGTACTTCAGGTTACTGGGAGCCTTCCTTTCAGTGAGTAGCTTTAGGCTTGTAAAACAGTTCTCAAAAGTTGGCTTCATTCTCTCAACAAAACTTTTATTATTGCTTAACTATTTAGTAGATACTAGATGTAGCAAAATGACTATGACCTAGCTCCTATGGGCAAAGAGCTCATAGTCTAATCAGGAACTGATTTGTAATAAAAGGGAAATTAAAATATGATTGTAGGTTGAGGTAACTGATAATAGGGGTATGAAAAGAAAACGCAATGGCAACATAGGCGAGGGGTTGGGGAAGGATGAGGTTTTCAGGAAAGGCCTCACAGAGGATATTATTGTTAGCAGCCTGTTGAACGACTTGGCTGTAGGTACATGGGAGTCAAATTCTCTGTGACCCTTGGAACCTAGGCCTTCTAATTATTTGTATAACTTTAACATGTATCCAGCACAGGAATTTTATGTGAAAGATGTGTCTGTCTTTTCAGTGCAACTTTTAGTTTAACTATTCCTTTAGGAAAAGATATTTAGGGATGCAGCTATATGACAGCAATGCAAAAAGTTTGCTCTTTAGAGTTCATTACAACATAGCTCCAGTTATTCTGCTTTGCTTACGTTGTTCTTTGCTTTTTAACACAAAATATTTTTCATTTGTCTTCATCCAATCTATAAAAATAAAGGTAACTATTTAAAAAATCACAAACTTGGATCTGTTTTACTTTATCATCCTCATATGTCTTCCTTTTCTCTTGAAAACTAAGATGTCCATCACATGCTCATGTAAAAATATTACCCCCAGGCCAGGCGCAGTGGCTCACGCCTGTAATCCTGGCTCTCTGGGAGGCCGAGGAGAGTGGATTGTTTGAGCTCAGGAGTTCGAAACCAGCCTGAGCAAGAGCGAGACCCCATCTCTACTAAAAATAGAAAGAAATTAATTGGACAACTAAAAATATATAGAAAAAATTAGCTGAGCATGGTGGCACATGCCTGTAGTCCCAGCTACTCGGGAGGCTAAGGCAGGAGGATCGCTTGAGCCCAGGAGTTTGAGGTTGCTGTGAGGTAGGCTGACGCCACGGCACTCTAGCCCAGGCAACACAATGAGACTTTGTCTCAAAAAAAAAAAAAAAAAAAATATTACCCCCAGACCAAGACTATAGTTATTTCAAACTGCTGAGTATGTGTGCCCCACCCCCACCTTTAAAAATTACACCTTATAGGAGATTCTGGTAATTTTCACTTATATATTGGGGGAAGTTAATATATATTTCCTAGAAGAAAAAATATTTTGCAGTAAGGGGAACTGAAAGCATTTGCTAAGGAGAAGTTAAGGGTTGCTAAACTTGTGACATGCTGGATTGGTGGTGTGCTGAGAATGCTTTTGCAACAGTTTGATTCAGCAAACATTTTACTGAATGCTGTGGGCAAAGGACTTCTGCTAGACCCTTTGAGGGATAAGAAAATGAACAAAACACAGGCTCTGTTTTGTTGAAAAGACCTTCCACTTTACTGCACTGTTTATTAATCTCCTCTCTTTTGTTCTCCATCTTTGCCATTCCCCAGATAATGAAAATTAGAGCTCTAATTTATCAATTCTGTAAGCTGAAAAGTATGTAAAATGAGTTTTCTTAAAATGTTGGTTACAGGTTGTCCTTTGTGCTGACACAACTTAGAATAACAGAAAACATTTTGGTGTCTCAGTGGCTCTTTCCATAAATTAACATTTACTTAAATGAATGCTTTTCATGGAGCATCATGATCCCGCCCCTCTCATGCTGTGTCTCTTCATGTACAGTATTAAATCAGATCTGAGCATCTCTAGGAGACAGTTGGGAGTTTGAGAATATGCCCAGTGTCAGCATCTTGGCTAGGATGTGCTGTTAAAACAAAGAACTCTCTTGGCACTCAAAAATTGATTAGGCATGTACCATTCTACATGCAAGCTCTGATAAATAAAGCCACATAGGGTGTTCTGTGTTTCATTTGGGCTGAACTAAATAGTTAAGTATCCTTTTAGGCTTCCCCCTAAATCTACTGCAGACTATTAGCACATAATCCAAAAGAAATAAATCCTATAAAATCTCCAAATACAGCCAGTTATTGAGAAGCCAGAGTTGTGGCTTCATCAGCCACAACTCTTAATTTCATTAAACAGATAACTGCTTGAACACCTGTTAGTAATATTAAAACTCTGTGCTGGATGCTTCAGGATGTAAAGAGACAAATAAGATTGAGTACCTATCAGGTAACTTACAGATTTAGTAGAGCACCCTGCTCTCGTTTCACTTGCCATCCCATTCTAACTCCCGGTTCTTCCTATCCTATCCTAGTCTGCAGCCACCTGCAACTCAGTGTTGAGACAGACCCCTTCAGTATGTTTATATTGTGTTATACAACACAATCTGTATAACCTTATCCTTAATGTATAGTAGCTGTTGGAAACAGTAGAGGAGATGTGCCTTGAGCCCTGGACAGTGTCTGTAATGATTGATGGGAAAACTCATAGTACTAGTCACTTGAAGTACTATTTCAGGGCAATTTTATTTTTCTAATGGAGTCCCATGATTGGCATCGTTCAAACAGGCTGAACCCAGACAGGAGGCAGTCTTTAAAAATGGTCAATCTGACTTTGTTTCCTTTCTCTGCAGAATGTATTTCCCCTTCCTCAGACTAAAAATGGCACAGTGTGATGTATGATAATGTGGAGCTATTTTGCATGAAATCAGTAAATTCATTTATTCAAATAATTTGTCTTTTCAAGTATTTTTAAAGTGACCAGAGATAAATATTTATGAATCATATTTAAGTATTTTGGAGATGTGTTTTTCTTAAGAATAGAATTATGCTGTGGTTACCTTGGTTATGTTTGATGATACTAAGAATTCTTAGAAATCTTTTCCAAAATCTTACAATCTGAAAGTGGATGGAACATTCAAAATTAATTCCAGCCACAATGATGTCTTTAATGTTGGTAGTTTCTTGCCTGCTTCATTTTATAAACAAATGTGAAGTACAATACCCTCTGTATCAAAATACATATGAAACTTCCCTGTAAAAGGAAGACAGGGAACTAAGGTAGCCTTCTAAAAAATCTTGAATTATTTTACTAGGATTATAGTAGGTTGATTAGATTAGATTAGTCTACGGTTAGATTGTTGTTTAGTTAAATCTGATGTTAGGATCTGGAAGTGGGGAGAGGGCGATCAATAGCATCTCTCTTTTCCACCCAGGTTCTGGATAAATTGGAAAAAACTAAAGGATTACCAGATGAGGGCTATAGTATCACCTTTATTATTGATAGAGGTGAAAGTAAAGGAAGCAGCTTAATGTTAGAGCCAAATTGGCTTCCTAATGGAATTCCATAATTAGGCAGACCTACCCTCTGGTCACAGTGGTGCTGGATTGGAGAAGGCATGTGCAGTGTACAAATCCCTCCGCCAAAGAAGGGCACAACTGGACTGTTTATTTTTCCCAGATATACCAATGAGATCAGTTGCTTCCTTCTCCAGGATAAAATCATCTAAGTGGCACGGCAGTGTCAGAGATGTTACAACTGTTGGGCCTTGATTCATGGAAGGAGACCTCAGAAATGAGGTATAAATGTTCCCTTCTAGCACTTGGTTCATTCTTCCATGCATGGTTTATATGAAGAATGGAATGGTACTAGGGCAGGAAATGGTAGCATAACTCGGCCAAGGAATAAACCTTTGTTTTGGGGAAGAGACCTTATAACAATTGGCCTCTTGAAAATTGTAGCAAACCTTTTATTGGAATGATGGAAATTATTTGTCCTCAGGCAGTCCTCTCTGCCTTTCTAAAACATTTGTGATGTAGCATTATTCATGGGCAACAGTAAGTCAAGGTCCACAACTTGGTTTTCTGCTGTCCATTGACATTTTAAGATATAACTACCTCTCTGTTTCTTCTTTTTTATTTTTCTTCTCAAATTCCTTATGTTTTCCTTCCCCCTTCAAGTGCTGGTGTTTCACGTGATTATAGTTAACTTTCTTTTCATTTGATGTTCTCTCCTTGGCTAATGTCAGCTACATACACAATTTTAACTATCACATATCTTGATGATTTCCGAATCTCTGTCTCCTACCCAGACCTCTATTCTGAGCTCCACATTTATTAGGTTATTAAGTATGAAATGCCTGATTTCCTTAAGTACTAAGTTTGACAGTTGATATCTCTGACATTTCATTTTGACACTTCTTGTTTTGTTTTTATTGTGAAGGTACATCCTTAGTCTTTCACATGTACAGTTTGGCTTGTGATTATCTTTCAAAAAAATTTTTAGAGCAATTTTTGTGAAACTATGGATAAGTAAAAAATTAGTTTTATTTTCAAATATGAGTTCAATTGTGGAACCAATGCAGTGCAGACAGCTTAAAATATCAACAAAGTGTTTGCGAAAGATGTGGTCAATGAACGCATAGGTGATTTGAGAAGTTCTGTTCTGGTGATTTTAATCTTGAAAATGAGCCATGTGGATGACCTGAGACCAAGGTAGATAATGATGAGCTGTAGTGTAAGTGAATCCATCTCTACCTATGTGTGAATTAACAGCAAGATTTGATGTTAACTATTCCAACAATATTGGACCATTTAAAACAAATGGGCTAGGTAAAGAAGCTGGATAGATGAGTTTCTCTTGAATTAAATGAGCCTCAGAAGAGAAATCGTCCTGAAGCTTGCCTTTCTTTGCTGTCACGACATAACGGTGAACCATTTCTACACTATATTGTTATGTGTGATGAAAAATGGATTCTTTTTGACAATCACAAGCTTTCAGCACAATGGGTGGATAAAGATGAAGTGCCGAAACACAGTCCAAAACTGAATATTCATCAAAAAAAGCTAATGGTATCTGTTTGGTGGTCCAGAGCTGGTATTATCCCTTATAGCTCCATGAAACCTGGTCAATCAATGGTAGCAATGTCTACTGCAACCAGTTGGATGAAATGATGAGGATGCTTGTGATTAAGCAGCTGAGATTGGTCAGTAGAGACAGACCAATCCTCTTGCAAGACAACACTCAACCACAAGTAGTCACACAAACAACACTGTTCAAACTAAAGACACTGGACTTGGAAAAACTCTGTCATCCACTGTATTCACCTGACCTTGCACCAACTGACTACCACTTCTTCTGGGCTTTGGACCACTTCTTGCAAGGAAGAATATTCAATTTTCAACAAGCTGTGGAAAATGCCTTTTGTGATTTCATTGCCACTTGCTCTCTAGATTTCTTTGCTGCAGACATAAATAAGCTACGTTAAGATGGCAAAACTGTGTCAATAGTTTAGGTGCACACTTTGATTAATTGTACTACTTCTTGTTTGAGATATAATGAAGTACCCTTTGATTCGGAATCGGACATTTCATAATTAATGACCTAATATATCCAACACTGTTTAACAGTTCCACCTGGGCCATCAGAGACCATACGTGGTCTGTATTGCTTAAGTATGTATTTACTATCTGACCCTTTACAGAAGAAGATTGGTTGCCCCTGCCCTAGGTGAGGTCCTGTCAGTTCTTCCTCCAAAACACCACTTCTAATTGTTTCCTTCTCTGTCTAGCCTCACTGCCCTGTTTTCCCCCAGAACTAACATGGTAGCCTCCTAACTTGTCTCTTCCTCCACACCATTGTCAGATTTCTTTATGAGACACAAATTGAGTCATGTCTTCTCTTGTTTAAAATCCTGCAGTGTATTTACTATTCTCTCCTGGGTTTTCTCCTGCAGCCACTTCTTCTCCCTTTAGGATTCTGCTCAGTTGTCTGTCACCTTTTCCATTAAGCTGTCCTCTGAAGTTAGGCCTCCACTCCACCTTGTATGTACTTCTGTTGCACGTTCCACATTGCATTCTCAGAATGCATTTGCCCTTCAATCATCCCTTCTGCACTGTGCACACCTTGAGGGCAGGTTCCATGTCCTCCTGTTTGTTTTTATATCCTCTTTACCTAGCTCAATGTCTGTCAGGGTATGTAGGACTCTAGTGAATTAATACTTACAGTGGTGTACATTGAGGAACAGTTTTTATTTCTAATACATGAAAGATACTAATAATGTAAAGATATTGATCAGTTTGAGTTGGTGGGCAAGATTTATAGCTTCTAGATTTTTGATACAACTGTGCCTCATTCTGTTGATCCATTTCATAACTTAAAAAATTAAACTTTTTGAGATAATTGTAGATTCACATAAGAAATAACGCAGAGAGATCCCAATTACCCTTTACCTAGTTCCCCCATGGTAACATATTGCAACACTGTAGTACAGTGTCACAACCATGATATTAACATCGATACAGTCAAGATACAGAACATTTCCATCACCACAAGGATCTCTTCTATTGCTCTTTATGGCCACACCCACCTTCACTCCCTCCTTATCCCTTGACAACCTAACCTGTTCTCCATTTCTGTGATTTTATCATTTCAAGAATGTTATATAAATGGAATCACAAGTATATAACCTTTTGGGACTGGATTGTTTTTACTCAGCGTAATTCTCTAGAAATTCATCCAGGTTGCTCTGAGTATCACTTGTTCTTTTTGTTGTTGAATTTTCATAGCTTTTTTTTTTTTTTTTTTTTTGAGACAGAGTCTCACTGTGTTGCCTGGGCTAGAGTGTCATGGCATCAGCCTAGCTCACAGCAACCTCAAACTCCTGGACTCAGGCAATCCTGCCTCAGGCTCCTGAGAAGATGGGACTACAGGCATGCGCCACCATGCCCGGCTAATTGTTTCTATATATTTTTAGTTGTCCAATTAATTTCTTTCTAATTTTAGTAGAGACGGGATCTCGCTTTTGCTCAGGCTGGTTTCGAACTCCTGAGCTCAAACAATCCGCCCACCTCGGCCTCCCAGAGAGCTGGGATTACAGGTGTGAGCCACCACGCCCGGCCCATAGCTTTTAAAAGATGAAACAATGCCCTGTTTTTATGTATCACTGCAGTTTCTTTTCTCAATTTAATTTTATTATTTTAATTTTATTTTTTTAGAGATGAGTTCTCTCTCTGTCGCGCAGGCTGGAGTGCAGTGGTGTGATCATAGCTCACTGCAGTCTCAATGCCTGTGCTCAAGCGAGCCTCCTACCTCAGCCTCCTGAGTAGCTGGGATTACAGATGCTCAACTTGGCTAATTTTTAAATTTTTTTATGGAGACGAGGTCTCTCTGTATTGCCCAGGCTGGCCTCTAACTCCAGGCCTCAAGCAATCATTCCACCTTGGCCTCCCAAAGTGCTGGGATTACAGCCATGAGCCAATGTGCCTGGCTCCATTGCAGTTTCTTGAAAGACTATTTAAACTTTTTACCTTTTGTTCTTTATCTGCAACAGTGGTTTTCCAACTCTTTTAGAGCTTTTGTTTATGTGAATTGTATCTATCACTATTTACCATATTAGAAATTGAAACTGAAATGTTCATCTTAAGGTAACAATAATAAATCTATTATGTTATATGTAATATATTTTTATATGAGAAATATGTTTTCCAAAATAAAAAATATTTAATGAGAAGAAAAGTACTGTTCTACATTTTTGTGAATCTCTTTAATGCTTGGATTCTCATGTGTTGTTTCATTTAATCTGTTATAATAAACTGTTTTGATTGACATATATGAAGAAAATCTGGCCTCATGCAGCTATGTAGTTGGAAAAGTCAGAAATATGGTATTTTAATAGTCTTATCAGATAACCATGGCTATTCTTCTCTGATACCACACCAAAACTCCACAAGTGGTAGTTTCTTAAAGGTGAGTTACAATATAGAATATGGAACTGTATCAATTAACTTTTCTTACCATGTTACTTAAAACCCATCGATCTGTCTTGGTACTTTGAATGAATCTGTTACCCATGCATGTTTTTTTTTAAAACATCATGTGTTGGTCATGTGGAAAATATTGAATCACTGAGTTATGTACATCTTCCAACTTTTGATGTTTTTCATTATACAATATCAAAAAATCATATTTGTTAATATCACCTCCTATCTAATAAGAAAAAGTGATATTGGGATGCTGTAAAATTCAAGTTTCTAAAATTTTGATGCTTGAAATCACCATTTATTGAATTTGTCATTGTTCACAAATGCTGCCAGAGACAGGCTCATTTCATTCATTTTTGAGAAAATATCTGTCAGATACCCACATCTAAATAACCATAGTTTACCTCTCATTTGTTCTTTCAAGTAGAAATGGTATTAAAGAAAAAGGCAGCCAGTTCAGTTCACAACTCAGACAGTTGTAGGAAGTGCTTTTCCTTGAGACAACACAGAATATTAAAAAGATATAGACTCAGGAATCAAGATGTAAGAAGTAACTTTTACAGTGAGTGCATGGTTTAGGTTGCCACTGTCTTGGTCTGTACGAAGGCTCCAGCAGTTGTACTCACCATTGCTTTTGCATCATCAGTGCTAATAATTTTAGAGTGTAAATTTTGAGAACCATTATTGTAGATAAAGAACAAGAGGTAAACGTTTCAAGTAGCCTTTAGGACAAGTAATGTCTTAATGTCATTATTGAAATATTTTTTACGTGGTGGACCCCTATAAGTTCTTGGGAGGGGGGCCAGAAACCGTGAGCCACACTTTGGAGAACTGCTCGTTTAGAGTAAGCAATTTCTGACTTGACTGTATTTCTCTCATTTCCTTCCTTTGCCTTTACTTTTGCTGAGATAGGCCCAGTAGGTGCGCCGATCTGGGTTGAATACCATTCCTGGTCATATCTCTACTCCTGACTGGCTGCCTCAGCACGGAAACTAGACAAATGCTGGGAATAACCATGGGCACAAAGGAGAAGACCGGCTCACAGCCTCACCTCAGCCTTGAGGGGCAAAAGCAACAAGGAAGGGCCACAAACCTGCTAACCTTGTTGGCTTGCTAGTGTGTGCATTCAGAAAGTGGTCACATCACATGGACTTGAGTCCACAATGAGACATTAACTATGAGTCAAGTGCTTTCCTTCTAAAAGTCTCTGGGCTCCAGGGTGGGAGAGACTCAGACTGAAAAGGGCCCTCCAGAGGTCTCTCAGGACTGCACACTCTAGTCCCAGACCTTCTGAGTCATACCACAGTCATCTCATTCTAATTCATTCTAATTATCTCCAGGAAAAGGTCTCCAGTTTCCTGGCTGCAATATACTTTCAGAATTAAGAGATTTTCCTTATGAGTACTCTAGATGCCTCCTTTTGTAATTGAAACCTATTTCCTTTAGTTTTTTTTTTAAGTTAAAAATAAATAGTTAATAGTGCTTTATATGCTTCTTCTTTATATTTTGGAGACAATTTTATTTTCTGTATTTTCCCCCAGTCTACTTCAGCCTTTCTTAATTCTATTTTTAACCCAGTTTCTTCAGTCTAATGGTTCTGAACTGGGACAGTTTTGTCTCTCAGGGGACATTTGGCAAGGTCTAGAGACATTTTTGGTTGTTAAAACTTGGGATGGAGGGGTGGGATTGCTACCGGCATCTAGTGGGGAGAGGTCAGGGATCTTGCCTTCATTTCAGTAAAATCAGTAATTTTGTTGTTACAATAAGATTTTCACAGACTTTATGTTCAGACGATAAGAACATTCTGCATTATGCAAGGCAGCCTCCATTAACAAAGAATTATCTAGCCCAAAATGTCAATAATGCCAGTCTTGAATGACCCTGCTTTAGTCTTTCCTTGTAATTTGTTATCTCTTTCTTAATGTTTTTCTGCTGAATTAAGAATTTGGTTTTACTTTGTAGAATTGTGGTTTTATTTTGGAGAAAATATTTTGACAATGTTCAGAATAACTAAATAGATTTTAGAGGTAGCTCACTTTTTGGAATGATGACATTTGTGCCCTAGGTCATGCCAGATAATTTTTTTCTAAACCAGAATGAGCACAATTATCTGATGACTTTTAAAAATGGAGATTTCTGGGCCCAAGTGAGTCTTTAAAAGAACTCCTCTAGAAATGCCTGTAATTAGGCAAATTTGGGAATTACTGAAACAGGTATGTATTCATAAGCTAAAAAAAAAAAAAACGGGTGGGCTTTTAAGACTGCTACTGTGTAAAGAAAATGTCCTTTGTGGCTCTCAGAAGTAATATAAACCCTTCTGGGCAACCAGTTCCGTCAGTAAAACCAGTCAGGTAACCCTCAGGTTGGCAAGACTAGGGTGTCAAGTAGGAGTTTGGCTCTTTCCAGCTATATGCTGTACAGTTCATCTTGTTTGCCACAAGTTAGTTTTTCGAAGGGGGAAGGGTGAAAAGTAATGTGGGAGGACATGAAAGAGATTGCTAGGAGAATCAAAAAAATACTATTTACCTCCTGTTATCCTAGGAGAGGAATTACTGAGTACTGATTTTTCCTCCATAGCATCTGTTTGCTACCCACATTCACCACAATGGTAGGTGTCCTTAATAGCTACTTCTAGTATAAATTAACCTGCTCAAGGCAGTGGGGGACACTAGGAAACACAAGGGATGTCCACTCCACTCCTGTCAAGGACATACTAGTCCCCATCCGTACTTCTTGGCTAAAAGGAAAGTTAATGAAGGTGAGCTTGTTTATTGCAGTGGTTTCTCGAGCTGTAGAGATTAGAAATTTGTTGAGAAAGGAAAGAAAAGATACTTTTTCTTTTACTTTTTGTTTCTTTTTTTGTGGCCAAGATGTCACTTTTAATACTGATCGAGGCAGAATTTAGTGTGAGAGCCAGGTGAGCCTGCACTGAACCCTTGAGTTCAGGCCACACGCACACAGTAAGGCACATAGCATGGAGCAGCCTTGATCCCTGAGAAAGAGAAGGACAGCAGCTTCTGAAATGAAGTGAATTTTGTTTAGCAGGATAATATTAATAGCTTCTTTTTCTGATTAGTTGTTAAAGAAGCAGACTAGAATTTTATGAAACTCTATAATATTAGTTTATATTGGAAGCATAAAATAAATATTGGTTCCATTTTAGCCCTCTGGATTTCTTTTATTATGGTTTTTACCTTTTTTTTTTTTTTTTAAAGACAGTCTTCCCCGCCTAGAGTGCAGTGGAATCATCATAGCTCAGTGCAACCTCAAACTACTGGGCTCAGGCGATCCTCCTGCCTCAGTCTCCCAAGTGACTGGGACTACAGGTGCGGGCTACTGCACCCAGCTAATTTTTCTATTTTTAGTAGAGATGGGGTCTCACCCTTGCTCAGGCTGGTCTTGAACTCCTGACCTCAAGTGATTCGCCTGCCTCGGCTGCCCAGAATGCTAGGATTACTTACAGGTGTGAGCCACTGTTATTTTTTTGGTCGAGATTTTCAAACACACACTAGAATAGAGAAATTAGTGTAGTGAATCTCCATATACTCATTACCCAGCATCAACAGATATAACACATGGCCAGGCTAGTTTCATCTATGCCCCCAACCCCAGTTATGTTAAAGCATATCAGTATATAATTTCATCCAGAAATACGTAAGATGGTCTGTGGTTATATAACCTATACCCATGCTTCAGTCTTTCCATCTGTGCTGAGCATCCACTTCCTTCATGAGGACTTTGATGCTACTGTGGTCCCCTTTCCACTTCCCTGTCTGCAGGCTCTTCTGGTCTGCTGGGGCATCCCTCTTGATGTATAGATGGTTCCTGATTTAGGATTTTTCGACTTTATGATGGTGCGAATGTGACACACATTCAAGTACACTCCTTGACTTACAATGGAGCTACATCCGAATAAACCCATCCTAAATTGAAAATATCCTAAGTTGAAAATGCCCTTGTGACTTGTAGTATTTTCAATTCATGATAAGTTTATCTGCATATAGCCCCATTGTAAGTCAAGGAGCATCTGTACAGATGTGCTGTGATGTACTACATCTCTTCCATTTACTTTTTTTTTTTTTTTTTTTTTGAGACAGAGTCTCACTCTTTTGCCCAGGCTAGAGTGAGTGCCGTGGCGTCAGCCTAGCTCACAGCAACCTCACACTCCTGGGCTCAAGCGATCCTCCTGCCTCAGCCTC
>CAUYSK010071946.1:0-13231 GCA_963575035.1 Avahi laniger | reverse complement strand
AAAGAATGCATGTCCCGCAACAACTAAAATAAATAAATGGGACCTGATCAAATTAAAAGGCTTCTACACGGCCAAAGAAACTGTCACAAGAGCAAACAGACAACCTACAGAATGGGAGAAAATTTTTGCATGCTACAAATCTGATAAAGGGCTGATAACCAGAATCTACTTAGAACTCGGGAAAATCAACAAGAAAAAAATCAAACGACCCTATCAAAAAGTGGGAAAAGGACATGAGCAGAAATTTTTCAAAAGAAGACAGAATAATGGCCAAAAAACATATAAAAAAATGCTCAACATCTCTAATCATCAGGGAAATGCAAATCAAAACCACAATGAGATATCATTTATCTCCAGTGAGACTGGTCTTTATCAAAAAGTCCCAAAATAATAAATGTTGGTGTGGATGCGGAGAGATAGGAACACTCATACACTGCTGGTGGGACTGCAAATTAGTGCAACCTCTGTGGAAAGAAATATGGAGATACCTTAAAGAGATACAAGTAGAAGTACCATTCGATCCAGCAATCCCATTACTGGGCATCTACCCAAAAGTACAAATGATACTCTATAAGAAAGACATCTGCACTCGAATGTTTATAGTAGCACAATTCACAATTGCAAAGATGTGGAAACAACCCAAATGTCCATCAATATATGAGTGGATTAATAAAATGTGGTATATGTATACCATGGAGTACTGTTCAGCTTTAAGAAACAATGGTGATATAGCACCTCTTGTATACTCCTGGATAGAGTTGGAATGCATTCTACTAAGTGAAGTATCCCAAGAATGGAAAAAGAAACACCACATGTACTCCCCATCAAATTGGTATTAACTGATGAACACGTAAGTGTACATATAAGAATAACATCTATTGGATGTCAGGCAGGGAGGAGGGGAAAGCGGGAGGAGGGGACGGGTATTTGCATACACAAAGAGTGCAATGCATACCATTCCAAGGGATGGACACGCTTGAAACTCGGACTTGGGGAGAAGAGGGGAGGCAAGGGCAACATAGGTAACCTAAATATCTGTACTCCCATAATATGCTGAAATAAAAAAAAAATAATAATGTCTAAATTTATGACATATGCTATTAGATTTTTAAAAAGGCCCCCTAAACTTTAATCTTTAAACATAATAAGTACAGATTAAACATTAAATATAATTAATTAATGATACTTTTATATAATAAATATTACCTCAAATTTTAGTTCTCTCAGTTAATTTTAAAGTGTGATTTTTTTAGGAAATATTAAAAGGACTTCCTTTTCACAGGCTTGAGTCAAAAAAAAAAATAAAAGGACTTGCTTAGAGTGATTTTGGAAAAAATTTGCAAGGGAATCATCAGGACATGAACATATTTTCAAAATGGGGTGAGGAGAAATGGAAAACCAGCTTTCTCTTTTGACTTATATCATGACCTACCTTTATCAACAGTTTAATGTCCCTACGAACTTCACTTTACATTTGACTCAGAAAAAACAGTTTTAATTTTGTTCTTGTGCTCACAACAGTAGCTTCCCCATTATAAACTCTCTTCAACAGTGTTTCAAGTATTTTGTATATATTTTTGTGTTCTTATCCTCACACACGGTTTATATTACTTAGATTTAATGAGTATCCAACTGAGATTAGGATTCGCAGAGTTGCTCTACAGAATAATTTCATCATGATCTCGAATGTAGTATCACAAGAATTGCTAATTTCATTTTTCTATTTTTCCACTAACTTTATTGCATGGGAAAAGATAATGCAATATTCAGTTAATTGTAAAGATAATTCTATATAAATAAAACAAAATGAAAGAGTTTTTAATAGTTTATTAGGCAATACCACGCAATTACAAAAACAATGCACGCAAAAATTGGAAGAGTTGGTATAGGAAAGGCATTTTAGAGGGGTGTTAACATATAATGTGTGAATATACAGGTAGTGTTAAAATTGAGAATTGCCTCTGTCACCACATTCATGTAAAACTGCAGTCAGTAGTAAAGGCTTTTGACCCAAGAAGGAGATGAATAAACTGGTAACATTGTGAATATTCATGATAATATAGTTATCCCTCAAAATAAATATAATTTATTACAACATGACTCTAGAGATTTAAATCTCTGGGAGTATTTTTAGAATACTATGTTTAGTGAGTATTTTCCCTTTATAACTTTCTCATTCTCTAGCCATTTTAAAGAATGAAATTATAAAAATTATTCTTAAGTTTTCGTTTATTTTTTTTTCTGTTTAAATTGCTGAAAAATGTAACATACTTTAGAAAACTTCTAGATGTTAGTGGTTACTGAAACAGTGAATTAAAAGCACAGGGATTATATAGTAAAAAAAAAACAGTAATTTAATCCCAGAATTTAAAAAAAATACTAAAATTTAAACTAGCTGTGCATAGAATCAGAAAATGTTCACTAAAGCAATAAGGGTAATGGTTAATGTTGAATTGTCATTTTTGCTATTTAGGAAAAACAAATCAGTTGCACAGCTGAAGAGTTATCATAAAAGTACTTGGCCAGTATAAAAGAAGGAGAATGATAGATTATAATGAGCATTTCCATGATTGCTGTTACATAATGTGACTGATTATTTAATTTTGTTTTAAAGACTCTTTATTTTAAAATTATTTTAGATTTTCAGAAAAATTGCAAAGATAGTACAGATAATACCCATATAACCCATACCCATTTGCTAATATTATTTATAACTTTCCATTCAGCAAGGTACACTTGTCACAATTAATGAACCTATATTGATAAGTTATTATTAATTAAAGTCCATACTTTATTCAGTTTATTCTACTGTTCTTTTCTTGTTTCAGGACTCCAAACAGCACAGCACATTTCATTATTCATTACATCTCCTTAGGCTCCTCTTGATTGTGACAGTTTTTCAGTGACTTTTTGGTTATGATTTTTTTTTTTTCGAGCACTGGTCAAATATTGTATAAAATATCTTAGAATTGTCTGGTTTATTTTTATGATTAGATTTTTTGAGCTTGTAGACTTTGGGGGAAGAAAGACCACATAGTTAGGGTATCATTCTCGCTATATCATATCAAGGGTACATAGTAGTAACATGACTTATCACTGTTGATATTGACCTTGATCACCAGACTGAGGTAGTGTTTTCAAGTTCTCCATCGAAAGTTATTTTCTCAATCAATTTCTCTCTCTCTTCCCCTTTTGCATACTTTACTCTTGGGAAAAAAGTTACTATGTACAGACCACAGGAAAGTTATGCTCCATCTTCTTAGGGGCAGAATATCTACATTCTTGGAATTTTTCTGCATAAATGTTTTTCTCTTCTCCCCATTTACTTATTCAATTATTTATTTATATCTGTATAGACTCAAGGATATTTATTTTATACTTTGGATATTAAGTCAATACTACTTTATCTGATTGCTCAAATTGTTCTAGCTTTGACCATTAGGTGCTCTTTCAATTGACTCCTGTGTCCCTTTGACATATTTCAATCATTGTGAGTTGTTTGTTTGTTTGTTTTAGCACTTCCTTCATTCTAACATTACACAATGCTCCAGGGTTATAACTGATATATTGACATATAGAAAAATGTTGGATTCAGGTCAGGTTAGTCCCTTTTTATAGCCCTTTATAACATTTTAGAATAAACATCAGTCTATGAGGTAGTGAGAAAATTCTGTAGAAAAATCTTATTTCAATGTACTAAATGTTAAGGAAATTATTGTTTAAATAAACAAATACATGTTAACACCTATATGGTGCTTACCATGGGCAAACATTATTTTAAAACTTCTACATGCATAAACTCTTTTAATCATCACAACAACCCTGTAAGTCAAGTGTTGTTACTAATAGCCATTTTACAGAAGATGATTTTGAAGGATGGTAAATCTAGTAATTTGCATAAGGATACAGAAAATCAGTGCAGGCAAAATTTGAACTCAGGCAGCCTACTTCCAGAGTGCTCCTACACACTACAATACAGCGCCCCTTTCTAAATCTAAGGAGCTTCTATAAAATGCATAAGCTATATATTTTATAATAATTCATGAAATTGTAAAAAGAAAGCTTCTGTTACTTTTTTACTCTGTACTAAAGCTGAATGAATCTCTAGCACGTGTTCTGTCTCTCTGAGATTTAGCTTTTTATAGTCAATGGCCTGGTGTCCATCCTCACTTAGATCTATTTCAGGGATTTGAAAATACACACACTGTACAAAACGTCACTCCTCATTCCCACCCCATTGTGAACCTACTTTCTGTCCTGAATTCCCTGATTCTATAAATGAATACAATTTCCTTTCAACCACCCAAACCAGAAAACCAGAACTTATTTTCAATTTCTCCTTTTCCCTTATTCATGCATCTATCAACAATCAATAAAGCAGTCTATAAGATCTGATTGTTTTCCATATTAAACCCTCCAATTTATCATCCTTCTACCTAATTCAGATATAGGCCATGGCTTGGTGAGATTCCTGAAAAAAATTCCTCATAATTAGACTTCATCTAATTCTAGGGCTCATTTTTCAAGTATGCTGCCAGACTGTGAAAAGTAAGGTGTTTTGAGTCTGACAGAATTGGTTTTAAATCTGATTCAAAAGTGTCAGAATTATGGGGCCTTGGCAAGTTTCATAACCTTCCTTAATTTCAATATTCACATCGGTAAAATTGTGGGTTTTGATATCCACCTAGAGAGATGATTTTGAGATACAATTATTATGTATAAATCATCTAGCCTAGTTCCTAACATATATTACACACTCAAGGAATGGTGTCTATATTTCAATTAATCTCTAAGTGTTACTCTCTTGCTTGAAAATTGTGTGTGACACATTACCTACAGCGGGAATTGGCAAACTTTTTCTATAAAGACTGTGTAATAATGATTTTTTGCCTTTGTGGACCACACAGTCTCTGCCACAACTAAAGTGTGAAAACAGCCATAGACAACACTAAATGAACGGGTGTGGTGGTGTCACAACCTGTATTTACCAAGTAATGGCAATAAACCAGATTTGGCCAGCTGACTACAGTTTGCCAATTCCTGAACTATATAATAAAACCCAAGTATCTTGGAATGACTTTAAAGCCTTATTGTGATATAATGCATGTTCCCCACCCCCAACCACAGCTTGATTCCCTTCTCACATTTTACATTCCAGCAACACTAAAATACTTACGGTACTCTGCAACATTATTTTCTCATGTCTCACATGTCTGCTTGTGCAGTTCCTTCTGTCTCGGTCACCCTTCTTCACCCAGATTCAAGTTCAGAGCATTCTATTCATTATGCAGCAGCTCAGGCTTCCTCTCACTCAAAAAGCCTTTCGGGCATCTTAGGTGCATACAGATATTTATGTGTCTGTCTCCTTCATCAATGGGGATTGTATCATATTCATTTCCCTGCCTTTAGAACTTGACTCAATAAATATTTGTTAAGCTAAACTGAAATTTCATGTTGTCAAATATCCATTCCATAATGCACACATGTCACATTTCATAAATCAAAACAACAATCTAATCCATCAAAATTCCACTGACTGACACATTGGTATTTATATTTAAGAAATGAAATCTTTTTCTTGCCAACTACTCAATTTGAGGATTCTGTGTGCAGAGACTCCACGTCTCCCACTATTCTCTGTTGTCCCAGCCCACTGGCCATTACTCCATCCGCCCATCCATATTTCACCTTTCACGGGGCCTTAGCGCCCTCCGCTTGGCATGCCTCGCTTCATGCCTTCACCCCGTCAGCTCCTGCCCATCCCTCAACTCCTCAACTCAAACGCCTCTCCCTTTTCAACACTTCCAGCCATCACAGAGTGCACCTTCCGTAACGTATTGAGGTTTTTATTTATTTATTTATTTTCTTGTTTGATTAAAAAATAAACTGAATTCTAAGCTCCATGCAGAAAGGAGGTTTTGTTACACTGTTGAGGTGATGAGTATAGTAAAAGCCTTGACTTCTCCACTGTGCAATTTATTCATTTGTGGTAACAAAAAAACACTGGGACACCCTAATGTACTTACATAAAAAAGGAGGGGAAAAGAGTTTTTTTTTTTTTTTTGACTCATGTAGACATCTCAAATACCTCAACAATTACTTGGCACATAAATATACAATAAATGTGCTGAAGAAGCATATGAATTATTCAATTTAACCTTGTAATATTTTTGTTATAGTTTTATTGGAATAATTTTGCTATATTCCATTATAGTAATATTATTTGCAGACTGTTGTTTCCTCTTTGATGCCAAAAGTGAATCTTCATTTATTTGTTTTCAGTGTCTTGCACACACACACACACACACACATATATACTTAATGCTCAATAATTTGATAACTATGTTACCTATCAAAAATGGCTAGAAGTACATATTTATCCCTTATTTCTGAAAGGTTTCAAGTATTTTCTTATGTGATTTTTATAGCTTTAAAAATTTATTTTAGTCATATTTTCAATGTAATTCCTATTTACAGATTCACCTATTGTACTTTCTCATCTTTTCATACCCAGTCACTGACTTTATGATGTTGTCTTAATCCCGCAATCAGGATTCAGTGACTTTAATCACTTCTCCTAGCCATAATAATTACCCAACTAAGTGTTCCACAAAATTGTAGTTGTCCAAGGACATCAATAGATGTTCTAGAATAAAAAATGAGTTTGGAGCGTTCTTTGAAGTTTTATGTCAAATAAGGTGAATGTCTTTTCCCTTTTCCTGCTACAGAAGCCTTTAACATACTCATGTGTTTCATAAATTGCCAAAAAAATCATGTTTTGCTAAATTATTTGACTGCAGAACCATTTTATTGACCATCTATATATTTAGGACTTAGATATTTCTGCCCATTAAATATATTAGTCTATATGACTGATCTCTTACTTAGCATCAAACTCCATGAAAGTAGGGTTACACTATGTTATTTATCCAAATCTCACCTGTTATAGGACTTTGGAAATAATTCATTTTCAAAAAAATTGTATGTTGTGCAGTTGAATTGAAGTAGTTCAGAAATTTAAAAAGAAAAAATAAATTTCTATTAGATTTTTTTCTTATACTCATTTACTATATATTACAACTATTCTGTTTCCTTATACATATCCATGTTATTTATCAATTCTTCAAGTAAGGAAAGAATAACAATAGTGAATATATTACAATGTGAATCCACTGCTGATTTATAAAACAAAGAGTTTAATAACCAATCAACTTATCACTTAAATCCATCTTATAGCTACCGCAAATCTTAACAAGAATCTAAGTAATCAGAGAATTATTCAAAGCTATACTTCAAAATACAGCTGGCCAAGTATATGCTTCTGAATGTTAAACATAGGCATAAGAATTGATGCAAATAAGGCAAATAATTTGATGGCTATTATGTCATAGGATAGAATCTGCACCTGACTCTACTTTTACTTTTTGTTGAAATATAATATGCTACATCAAGACATACTATCAAGACTTTTGCAAGTGACTAAATATAGTTTTTGAGAAATGTACATGTACATAAAGACAGCACAATCTTATGTTCCCTATGATCTGTGTCTCTACTGGTATCAATTATCACTGAGCCACCTAAATGTAGTATTCATTTTCATAAAGTCTAAGGAAAAATACCATGAAGTAACCACTATGTAACTTGAGCAATTGGAATGAGCTACAGCCCATAAAGTATAGCTAAGTGAGCATTTTGAAAATTCAGTGTGTGCCTCCTGGTCTTGATCTTTGAGATGCACTATAAGATAAGAACTATGACACTTAAAATTGGGTAACTAGCAATTTAACTATCTAGAAAATTACTTCAAAACATTTTAGAGAAGATTTTATATATAATAAGGCAAATTCTATGAGGTTATTAAACTACTTTATGTTTACAAAGAATATTGTATTTTCAGGCATCTAAGTACTTAGTAAATTACAGTTTTAGTACATTAATATTATATTGACCTTGTTAATATAATATTAAGTATCTCTGTGAGTTAAGGGATTCTTGTGTGCAAGTTGCCATCTGGGCAGGTCACTACATAGTTTTCTTTAGTTTCTGTTATAGTACCCAGCTAAATAACAGTGTGCAAAGAAGTGTGTAGAATTTGAATTGTAAATCTAAGTACATTAACCTTCAAGCTCTCTTTGTATAAATAACTGTGGAGGATTCTAGAGCCTGAACAGCTCTTCACATAGACAAACAGTGCCAGTCTATTTACTTCTCTTGAGTTAAGTGGTTTCTGAGGCTTTGGTTCTGTGGGAGTCTGGGCAGAAATAATTGTTGCAAGAATGTTCAACTTTGGGCAGGGTGAAAGCAAGACAGCGGCTGCTGTGGAATAAAGATCCTGGAAAGAGTTTGACAAAAGTAAGGGTTCGCATCTGCCCCAGACTACCAGGAAGGGTCTGAACCAATGAGCTGAGTCCTCTAGTTTTCTGAGCTGGGAGGGTACGAGGCTTCCAGGTAGGAGACTTGCAGTCCACACGTTCTCCATTATTGGCCACAAGGGGAGAGAGCCCACACTTTCCACTTTTCCTTTACTTGTGGGTCTACTGACACCTGGAGTTCCCAAGAACACACACTCAAGCCCCAAAGCGCCAAGAACATACCAGTAATCTCTCTGAGCAGGGAAGAAAAATTTTAGACAAATTACATATTATAGTGACAGTCCACATGAAAGATAAAAGTTTGAAAGAAACTGAAAGAAACAGCATTTCTATCTCAAGAATGGAAAAACAAACACAATATGTACTCTCTAATAATTTGGAACTAAATGATTAGCACACATGGGCACAGAGAGAAGTAAAAATTGTTGGAAATTAAGAAGGGAGGAAGAGAGGGGTATAAACCTATCTAAAAGGTACAATGAATACTATTCAGGTGATGGGCACATTTATAGCCCTGACTAAAGCATTATAAAAGCTATGAGGTAAATAAAAAGAAACAAAAAAATTCTTTATCCAAGAAAAAAATTACATATATAATTCAAAATCAACTATAAAGTTATTTTAGACTAAGAGAATTCATCACCAGTAGGTCCAAGGAAAGAAATACTAAAGAAATCTCTGCAGACAGAATTAAAATGATTCTATTAATAAATAGATATCAGAGATGCAGAGAGGAATGGAGACCAACGGATAAATAGGTGATTAAAACTATTTAAATAATGGCTGTATAAAACAATAATAATGTCATTTGAAGACTAAAAGATACATATAGAATAAAATATATGGAAGCAATGGCATACATATACAGGTGGAGTAAATGGAAAAATGATGTTCTATTAATATTTTGTAATATTTGTTTGGGATGTCATAACAGTACTAATTCTTCCTGTGCTTTCAAAAGTTAAGAATGCGTATTTTAAGCTCTTTAAGGTTACCCAGAAGAATAGTAAAAAAATGAATAACTAATAAACTATGAAGTGGGAAAATATAAAATTAAAAAAAACACTTCAAAAGAACTTAAAGACAGAAAAAAAGACAGAAAAAAAGAGCATACAGTAGGAGGGACAAATATTTTAAAAAAATTGATTTAAACACAAATATTTTAGGAATAAAATAGAACAGAAAAAATATTAAAATATTTCCAGCCAGGAAAAACAAAACGAAACACAAATATATACTGTTTACAACAGAAAAACCTAAATAAAATATAATAACATGGTAACAAAAACAAAGATGTCTGCTATCAACATTTTCATATAATAATGTACTGGTGGTTCTAGCCAGTGGAATAGGGCATGAATGAATGAACATGTAAAATTATTCTTTAATTATGTAATGTGATTATAGTTGATAAGTGGATTTAGGAAAATCACTGCATATGTATTCAATAAACAAAATCAATTCTATATCTACATATCAGCAAAAACAAAAAAAAATGAATTTATAAAATAATTAAAAACATCAAATACCTAGAAAAACGTTTAACAGAAGACGTACTAGCCCTTTCCATAGAAAACAACCAAGCATTATTGGCTGTGAGCACTGAACTCTGAACTTTTTTCTCTTGCCAAATTTCCTTTGTAAGAGGTTTGGTGAGTCAAGCCTTACAAACCACAAAGTCTCATTAAATGGGTTTTTTATTAATCCAGTATAATGTAGTTTACTTTTCCATCTGACTCTGGAATAGTATTATGTGAGAAAGCAGATTCGCCCATCTGAACTCAAGGATTTCTTTCTAATGACTCCAAGAGTTTAGACAAAGCTTAACTCTTTCAACCAATTGCTAGCTAAAGAATCCCTAAAACCCACCTATGGCTCGTAAGCTCTCACCTTTTTGAGCCGAACCAAGATATAAGTTCCATGTATCGATTTGTGATTTTACCTATAATTTCTCTCTCTATGAATGCATAGAAACAAGCTATAACCTGGCCACCTTGGGCACATCATCTCAGGACCTCTTGAGACTGCGTTTCCTGGACCATGGTGGCTCATATTGGCCCAGAATAAACCTCTTAAAATATTTTGGCAAAATTTGGTTTTTCCATCAACAGCTGACAGGCACAGAAATTGAAATACCATGTGACTTCATTCATATACAGAATCTAAAGAAGTCAGATTCATAGAAACCAAGTTTAAAATGGTGTTTACCAGACGCTGGGGGGTGGGGAGTGTTTGGGCTCAGAAATCTGCACCCCAAACATGGTGTGTTGACTTGCTAAACTAAAGAATCCTCAAGATCTCCTTAAACCCTCTTCCCCACCATCTCTCCCAAAGCACAAGCAGTTGTCTGCCTAAGACCTACACCCACCAAAAATAGCAATTGATTTTTCTTCCCCTCAGTTTAAGACCAAGACATAATCACACCTGAACAGACCCTTTCACTGTCACAGAGAACTATCCACAAGTTCATCTCTATTACTTGGTCCATTCCTTCTCCCTAGTAATCCTTTATTGCCCCTCAACAGAATTCTTCTGCCCCATCTCATAACCTATTTTGCCAGGATGGTATATAATAAGCTTCTCAACCATTTTGGGTGGTGGGCATTCACCCTGTCATTCTCCCTGTGAGCACATAAAATAAATTTATATGCATTTTCTCTAATTAATCTGCCTTTTGTGAGTTGAATTTTTAGCAAAACCTCAGGGGGCCAAGCAAGGGCATTGGCACCTGCAGGGGATTAGGGAGAAGTTGGTCAGAGGACATAAAATTTTACTTAGACAAGAGGAATAAAGTCAAGGGGTATATTGTATATCATGGTGACTACAGTTGATAACAATATATTGTATATTTGAAATTTGCTAAGAGAATAGATTTTAAGTGTTCTCATCACAAAAGAATCATAAGTGCATGAGGTAATGCCTATGTTAATTAGCTTGATTTATCCATTTCACAATGTATACATATATCAAAATAGGTTGTATACCATAAATGCATACAGTTTTTAATTACCAATTAAAATACATTTTTAAAAAGCATTACTGGCTGAAATTAAATAAGTCAAAGAAAATGCAAAAGAGAAATATACTGTATAGACTGGAAAACTCACAATTTTAAAACAGTCAATTATCTCTTAAATTACATATGGACTCAATGCACTCCCAAACAAAAATCTCATTTTTTCTTTTTTTCGTGAAAATTGGGAAACTTGTAAAATTTATATGAGAATACAAATTGCCCAGATTAGCCAAAATAACCATGAGGAAGAACATAGCTGGAGAGTGGGCAACTTGGGACCAAGACTTACTATAAAGATACAATAACTAAGGCAGTATGATATTGGCCCAAGGATACACAAATAAAGCAATGGAACAAAATAATCCAGAAATGGAGTTTTGCACATATGTGCACTCGATATATGACAAAGGAGGCAATGCAGGGTGCTGGGGAAAAGATAATCTTTTCAAGAATTAGTACTAAATCAGTTGAATATTCTTATGGACAAAAATAAAACTTAACTGCTACCTCACATCATACCTCATGCGACATTGAGAGTAAAACAAAAAGAAAAAGGTAAAACAGCAAAGCTTCCATAAAATAACACAGGAGAATATCTTTACAAACTGTGATAGATTGTATCATTTCTAAAGAATGATACAAAAGCATTAACAATAAAGACAAAAATAAATTGGATTTCAATAAAATTAGTGTCTTTTGTTATGAAAAGACACTACTATAAGAGTGAAAATACAAGCTATATAGTCATATAGACAATATAATACATGAAATTGACAAAGGAATTATTAATATATAACAAGCAAATTATTAATATATAATAAACTCCCAAATTATAAGACAAAGATAGACAATTTGATAGACTGACAGGCAACATTATTATTAGTGTTTGTCTGTTTATATCTCTTTATATCACCTGAAGTTTCTGTTCTATATGTGTATGGTTGTATTTTTAGGTGCATAGATACTAGTGATATTTTTATATAACTTATGAATTATGGTTATTAGCAATATAAAACAACATTCTTTGTCTCCTATAATGCTTTTGGCATAAATTCTACTTTGATACTAGGTTTGTTTTATTATTTTAATTTACCTAATAAATTTTTTACATCAATTTATTTTCACTTCTTGGTATGACTGTATTTTAGATTTGTCTTTTGTATAGAGCATACATTTGGGTTTTGTTTTGTGAGCCAATTTTAAATTTTTTATTTTAAAAGATTAGTTAAGACTATTCACATTTATTGATATGACTGATGTGTTTGGGTTTAGCTCTGTCATTTTTTGATTTTAGATATCTACCGTGTGTATTGTATTGCATTTACTTTTCTTCTCAGTTTATTGTGTCGCTTTTTAAAAATTTTTATTTTTGTAGTTAGGGAAGTTTTCCAGTTTGCATCAATGATTATTTTTGTATTTATACCTTCTATGATCCCTAAATTCCTAAAGCTGTTTTCCCCTCTCCTGCCCTTTATTTAGCATTTTACTATCTTGTTTTAATTCTTAGGTCCTTCCTTTGATTCCCAGGCATTACCTACTCAAAATTTAATATCTCATTCTATTTTAAATTATTCTCTTTTCATTTTATAATTGAATACTTTCTGCTTTGCCAAAACATAGACAATTTACATATTATTCATCCACTCATATCCTCAGTTGTGTTTTCTTCATATTTCTAGAATTATGTATATTAAAAGGATCATCAACTCTCTTGTTGAAGAATATTTTTGCCTGGACATAAAATCCTTGGCTCACATTATTTCCCCCCTTAGGTTTCTTGAAATTCTATTCCATTGTCTCCTTGCTTTGTATGTTGTTCCTTAAAAGTATGCAGGCTGGG